>JAJOOR010035574.1:0-11577 GCA_036250505.1 Solanum acaule | reverse complement strand
TTGCTCCCTTAGTCCCGATTTCCCCCTTGATTATGCTTATCGCTTATGGTCATTTTAATTGCCTCCGCGACCAAGGATGTGTAATGATATGCTATGAGACTTGTTTGGGGTTCCTTCGGGTTCCCCATTCGCCGGTCACGTCTAGGCCCTAGGCTTGGGTCGTGACAATGGTGCAAGACGGCGAAGAACTACACCAAAGGGCGAATCGCCGAGTTGATCGGTGATTCCGACTAATGTCGCCGAATGATCCGTTGCAACACTGATTTTTGAAAACTATAAATACTCTTTGAGAGTTATAGCTTAGTATCAGATTTTAGTATCATAATATTTTCAGTGTGAAACAATTAATATAATTTTAGTACTTTTTCTCTGAATTTGAGAAGGTTTTGGAAACTTGAAGGAGAAGAGGATTTCATCTCCAAGGATTTGGACTTGGGTCTCTTGGATTGTTCATTCTTGGCCTGTAACAAGACTTAATTCTTCATACCCATTTGAATGCAAGCTCATTTAGGTATAAATTTCTATCTCTTGATGTGTCGCTAAAAACCCCCATTCTTGGGGTGTGATTTAGCAAATATGTATTGAGATTATTGTTGGGTTTTGCTTGTTGACAGGTTAGATGTATTTTAATGGTGATTTCACCTAGTGGTTGTGATTTAATTTAATGGGTTTGTAGTTGCAAATACAAAACCACCCTTGTGTTTTCGGCTTGCTCGAGAGAGAGGTCGTGAAACCAAGACCGCTAGACTGATGGCCTAAGGAGTGGATCGACATGAGGTTTGGACCAATAGGGTGAGCCCTAGTCCCATATCCTAACACTCAGCTCGAGAGAGTGAGTGGGGTAAGGTGTAGGTTGGCCTTCATGCGGCAAATGGGTGTCCGAGTGGAACCTATTTGAAACGGGGTAAGTTGGTCGAGAGGGAACTTATTTTCATCTAAAGCTTAGCCTAGTCACTATTATCTTGCAAATTTCCTATCGAAAGCATGTACCCAATGATTTAAATCAATATATATTGCGGTCACACCCCAAGAATCCCCTCTCATTCATAGATTTCTCTGTCACTTTTCCTGTTTTAGTTATACTTGTGACAAAACCCCCATTTGATATTTGACACTTTTATGTCACCCCCGTTAATTTACAATTTTTTTAGTCGTTAATGTCTTTAGCTACGACTAGTTAGAACTAATTTTATTTTTCTATTAATTCTCGAAACCACTCCCTTGGGACTCGACCCCAACCCTTGGTTTGGTTACTATACCATTGCATGATCGTAGACACTTGCATCAGAAGTTGTATCGTTGATTACGCACACATCAGGAAACATGGGGGCTTCATTGATGAAAGGAATCCATGAATGAATAAGCCATCAAACCTTGATTACAAAGCCTACCAAGCTTGAAACTATGAAGTCTTGACCTAGCTTGACCCTCTTTTTCTTTTTTTTTCTTTTTTTTCTTTTTTTTCTTCTTCTTCTTCTTCTTCTTCCTCTTCCTCTTCCTCTTCCTCTTCCTCTTCTTCTTCCTCTTCTTCTTCTTCTTCCTCCTCCTCCTCCTCCTCCTCCTCCTCTTCTTCTTCTTCTTCTTCTTTCTAGAGAGAGGATTTTTTAGAGGGATTTAGGTTTCTTTTGGGGATTTAGAAATAATGATTTGGAATGGATTAATTAAGTGTCTAAAGTCCTTATATATGTGGTCTAAACTAGGGTAAAACGACGTTACTTAATACTTAATTAATTATGGAATGTTCCATAAAGCCATCACTTAACTGCTTAATGACCAACACTACCTCACCCAAGAGATCACGCGCACGGGGCATGCTGGTAATCCGTGGGTGGTGGTCTGCAAGATGATTTTTGGGACCTTGACCCACGACCCCTCACCCACGGGGCGTGGATCCCCCTACGAGATGTGGGTCCCTTTCATGGGTGGACTCTTTTGGGCAGTTTGCTAGGGTCCTCCTCAAGGACCCTTTGTTGGTCCTTGGGGAGTCGTACCTTGACGTTCTACCCTGAAACCCTTCATTATAAGTATGGGAGGTTAAATTCATGACTTTAACCCTCACATAAAGCTCTAGTTTAGCCTACTAATTTCCGGGGTGTTACAATATCTCCCCCTTGGGAACATTCTTCCTCGAATGACACTCTAGGCACTTATTAAGGTCACGACTCTAGACTAGCAATCCATCATGCATGCAACACATCTAAATGCAGATAAATAAGGGAGGGACTTTATCTCCTAACTAAACATACTCTATGCAACACAAGGGAGTAGGAACTACATCTAACAACCCAAACATGCATGAAAACTCCACATTTCTCATATTCATAGGAGGAATTACCTTCTCCAACTAAAAGCATGCTCAACACAATATCATGGAGCTCTTATGCAACTTATTTTCGAAAAGCACAACTAAAGCATGTTCAACAAGTCATCTCATGGAGCCTATAGGCAATTCTTACTCAATGCACTTCAACATGAGGAAAATTAATCATGCAACTTTAATTTTTTTTCAAAATACAAGTTTTCATGAACATGAATAACATAAGGAAATCATGGAAACATCTATAACACACAAGAATACACATAAAGAACAAATCATGAGGAATTCATCATGTTAATGCTAAAGGAGGAATACAAGGAAAATGATGCGGATATCGGAACGTCTTATTGGCCCTTGGTCTCCCAAGTAGCTCCTTCATCTAAAACCCTCACTTAAGGACCACTCCTTAACACTTTCATTGAAGGAACTTCCTTACTCTTCTATTTTTAACATGACGGTCTAAGGTCCCTACCGATACTCAATATTAGAGAGGTTCTCATTAAGAAACTCTAGCTCACAAGCAACCTTACCAACTCCACTCAAGATCTTTTATGAGCCTACAAAACCGGGACTAAACTTCCCAAACTCACTACACCTCTCAAGGTGAGAATTTCAAGGCAACCCAAATCATGAACATCAAGAAAACTCAACGACCTTGTTATCTAAGCACATAATCTCCCCCTTGGGAGTAAGCCTATATAGACTCTTCTAAGCATCTTTTCTTTGAATTCTAAGGTCAGAGCAAATCATCAGTAATCTTTCACATAAATCACACAAGATGATTTTAAACCATGGTGAATTACACTTCTACCCTTCTTAGAGGAGTCTACTCACTCAACACATCTACGCATTACTCAAACACCCCATTTATCAAATCTATCCATATACCCAAAAACTCATCATAACTAAGTCGGGTTCTACCATCAATAAAACTATAACAACAATGAAGCCTATTCATACTAAAGACAACATCACAGTCTAGTATATCAAGTACTATTTAGTCACATAGCCATAATTGGCATTACCACCAACATGTTCTCCCTCGATCCTTGCAGCATGAGCCCTTCAAGTGGTCATATCCTTAAGACCATCGGATAAGGAGTATGAGAGAGACATTATAGAGTTAAACTCTGTGGCACGACTTAGAGAATGAAGAAGTGAAGTTTCCTAAACATACAATAGCCTCCTATTCATAAATGTGGCGCGCTTCACATTTATGAACAAAACTTTACTAGACGTGGTTTGAGACATCCTAGAACCATTCTAAACCTTGTGCATTGATAACCAAGTTTGTCTTGACCCAAGGGTACCCCCAGATGTAACATGGCACATAGAACCCCGAAGGACTCCATGTAAACCACTTAGCATATCACAACATAGGATAATAGAAATGAAGCGGAAGTCTTTGAAATTGTCTCAAACCATCTAATACATAAAAGTCTTTGGGAAGCAGCCCATACAATATCTCTAAACATAAAATGAAATATAAAGGACATGGTGGTCAGGACCTCGAATGCTATGAGGACTCACCAAAAATTCTTTTCTTGATCTACTATGAACCTAGCCACGAGGATGGAAGTCAATATTACCGAACTCTACATTTGATAAGAATTTCGGCATAAGTATGTGTTACTACAATAATGTACTAAATATTATGGCTAGCATAAATCATCAACATAAACATGTAAGATGCATTAGTCAACATAAGACATATAACATAATCATAAGAGACAATAACATAAGTAATAAATATAAGAGACATCATCATAAGACAAAGGGTATAAGCATAAGAGATAACAACATAGTCATAGGTATAATCATTACATGTAATTTAACATAACATAAGAGAAACACTTCATAAGTCATCTCAAGGCAAGCTTGTGCAATGCATGGATAAGATCCAATAATCCCACCCATGCTAAGCAACTCACTTTAGGCCCTCTTTCATAATTATCATCTTTTGATCTCATCCTTAGCTTATTTCTCATAGAAAAGGGAACATTCACCTTTAGTCAAACATATCAAGGAAAACAACTTAAAAGTAAAAATCCAAGTTAAGCATACATCATTACATAGACCATCATAACATAACAGGAACATACCATGACTACCCTCAAAGCATACTTGTGCAATGCATGAATAAGACCCCATAAATCTCACCCATGCTAGTAAAGCTTCTTCAGTAACCATAGTTCATAATTTATAGTCTTGTTGTGGGAATTAGCCTTAACTGACATAGACCATTCACATGGAATCCGGTGTTACCCATATCGAAAAGGGTTGTCCTACTTGCCTAAGGTAGAACCATTCTCTTAGCTTTAGGTGGATCCACTCGGTGCTAAGCATAATTCCCACAGAGTACTTATTAAGTCATAACTTGATTCATGTCTTATGGAAGTTTGTCCTTGACAATCAATCCAAAAGAGTTCATTAGGATAGCTCTTAGATCATGCATGAGAATAACCTTTCACCATCAATGTCTACATTTAACATAATATTCAAATAGGTGAGAAAACCTTTCAACCTAGAATCTTCATTATGTGACAAAACCTTTCACATCATGTTCATTATGTGTTCATGAGAATAGCCTTTCAATCAACACAGCAACAGCATCATGATCATGGAAACTTCACTCTTAAAGTGTTATTAAAGCATATACATAAATCTCATAATCATGCATAATCCTCATACTTTTCCCTTCAAGGACCAAAGACCATATTCAATCAACACATCTTGAATTCATTACATTAGACATGGATATATTCATAATTTAAGTAATCAAATCACTACATGCATAATCTCATATACTCATAATATAGGTCATGTAGGTAAAATCCTTCCACAATAATACCATATACAAATCAACATACATAATAGATTCACTCTTAAAGCCTTAACATTACTAGTTCATTCATATTAGCTTTTACTATCAATGCCCTACAAATCAAATTCACACTACAAGCTTTAATCTCAAGCAATACCTCACATGGTCATTATATAAACTTAATTCTCAAGACAATCTAACCACATCCTTCATTCTTAAGCAATTCTAATCATATATCATCATGTAAACTCAATCTCAACCCTACTAATCATGATTCATCATATAATCCCTAATCAAATCAATTCATGTCAACAAGCTTTACTCTTAAGCAATTCATATCTAGGTTCTCTAATCTGAAGCAAATCATAAAGTAATTCATCAATCTTAGAAGATCACATCTAAGCCCTCAATTTCCCTTTTTATGGCATAAACCAAACTACATCAATTTTACCTTAGAATCTTGGGTAAATCAATAATACATGTATAATCATACTAAAATCATGTAATTACATCATATATAATCATAAAAAACCATTATCTACTCAATTGGATCAACATACAACAATACCCACAATAAAAGAAGGAACCCTGACTAGAGGTGGGGATCTTCACAATTGGGGGGGGGGGGGTGATTATGGGGCCTTCATGGATGAAAGGAGTCCATGAATGAATAAGCCATCATACCTTGATTACAAATCCTACCAAGCTTGAAACAATGGAGTCTTAACCTAGCTTGACCCTCTTCTTCTTCTTATTCTTCTTTCTAGAGAGAGGATTTTTTAGAGGGATTTATGTTCATTTGCGGATTTAGCAATAATGATTTGGAATGGATTAATTAAGTGTCTAAAGTCCTTATATAGGTGGTCTAAACTAGGGTAAAACGAAGTCACTTAATACTTAATTAATTCCAGAATGTTCCATAAAGCCATCACTTAACCGCCTAATGACCAACACTGCCTCACCCACGAGACCACACTCACGGGCCGTGAGTGGACCCACGGGGCATACTGGTAATCCGTGGGTGGTGGTCTACAAGGTGATTTTGGGACCCTAACCCACGACCCCTCACCCACCGGGCATAGATCCCCATACGGGGCGTGGGTCTCTTTCATAGGTGGACTATTTTGGGCAGCTTTTCTTGGCAGTTTGTTAGGGTCCTTCTCAAGGACCCTTAGTTGGTCCTTGGGGAGTTGTACCTTGACGTTCTACCTCGAAACCCTTCATTCTAAGTATGAGAGCTTAAATTCATTACTCTAACCCTCACATCAAGGTCTAGTTTAGCCTCCTAGTTTTGGGGGTGTTACAATTGCTGATATCTTGATTTACTCTCGGAGTCAGGATGAGCATGTTAAGCATTGAAGGATTGTGTAGCAAATTCTCAAGGATTGGGAATTGTATTCTATGTTTAGCAAGTGTGAGTTTTGGTTGATCTCTGTTGCTTTTCTTGGCCAAATTGCCTCTGGTAATTGTATTCAAGTTGAGCTTAAGAAAACTGAGGTGGTTAAGAATTGACCTAGACCTTTGGCCCTTTCAGATATATAGTGTTTCTTGGGTCTAATCGGTTACTATAGAAGGTTTATGGAAGGATTCCTATATATTGCCTTCCCTTTGACCACATTCACTCAAAAAGACGCTGAAATTCCTATGGTCAGAGGCTTGTGAAAAGAGCTTCCAAGATTTGAAAGATATACTCACTTTAGCCCCTACATTAACATTATTAGAAGGATCAAATATAGACGAGAGTAGGGGCACCGACACCATGTCAGCATCAGGGCCCGATTATTCATAATTCAATGGATGAACCACCAGTAGATCCAGCACAGATTGTCGATGTACATATTGCCCCTATGGTAGTCCTGACTGCAGATGATCCACTGAGTTACCGTAGGTTTCAGAAGATGAAATTACCCTAGTTTTAGGGTCGTAAAGAGAGGATGATTATGAGTTCTTGACTTTGTTCCATGAGATGATAGAGGTAGTAGGAATCGTTGATGCGTGTGGTGTTCATTTTGTTGCACTCTAGCTCTTGGGATCTGCCATAGAGTGGCCGAGAACTTATGTGAGGTCTAGGTCAGATGGATATCCTCCGATTGAGTCGAATGTGTTCTCCAATGCCTTTCATGATCACTTCACTCCTTGGAGCGTGAGGGAAGAAAGTAACCAAGATTTGAGGACCTGATAAAGGGTAACTTGTCTATTACTAAATATGAGGCTCTTCTCTGTGAGTTATCTCGGCATGATATGTCTAATTTTCTAAATAAGGCGGAGTGAGCCGGTAGATTCATGAGGGAATTGATGTTCTCCATCAGTTCTTATGTGTTAAGAGCATCTCGAGAGGGGGCTTCCTTCCAATCCATTGTGAGCACTGCAAATGAGGCGATATTGATGTTTAGGGAGGAATTTGGGGACCCCAAGAAGGCTTGTGCTACCGGTTTGTTTTCTAGCTCCTCATCTGAAGGCATAGGATCACATCGAGGTGGTAGTTCATCTTCGTGTCATGGACTCGTGCATGTATCTATGCCTGCAACTGGGACCGGTTAGGGATAATAAGGGTCTTATGGTTTTGGCTGAGGTGGCCCTGGTAGCTTATCTGGTACGCAGCATCAGTCTTCCACTCTGAGATTTTACTATGATTTTGGGCATCCGGGTCACATGATATGGTAGTGCCCTTTACGGACTCATTCAAGACCCCAACATACTTATTCAACTACTCTAGCTAGAGGTTCAATGTCTTCGGCCAGGGTCGAGGCAAAAGTCAGTGTGATAGAGGCAGCAGGGCTTCTGGTAGTGGTGCCATAGCCTAGCAAGGCAGAGGTCGGGGATCTACTCAAACTTGAGATGTTGAGAAAGAAATTACTATGCATTCCTAGGGAGGCCAGAGGTCGAGATTGCTGATGTTGTGAATACATGTATCTTCCAGTTTTCCATCGACCTAGGTCTGTATTATTTGATCCAGTCCACGTTCTCGTATATGTATACCTATTTTGCTGCTAAATTAGATATGATGTGTGATAGGATACTTGTGCCTATTTGTGTTTGTACATTGGTGGGTTAGTCCTTAGTGGTGGATCAAGTATATTGATCATGTCTTGTTTCTCTCACTGGTATGATACTTGGGTAGACTTGATCATTTTAGAATGGTAGATTTTAATATTATTTTGAGTATGGATTGGCTCTCTTCGTAGCATGTTATTTTCAATTGTTATGTTAAGACTGTGACCTTAGTGATGTTGTGTATCCCGAGAGTTGAGTGGACGTGTGCCAGTGTTTCTTAACCTAGCAAGTTTATCTCCTTTATTCCTGCTCAAAGGATGGTTGATAGAGGGTGTTTGTATTATTTGACCTTTATCTGGGATACTAGTATTGAGTCACCACCCATGCATTATGTTTCCCACAGTTCGGGAGTTTTGGATGTTTTTCATACTGATCTTATAGGTGTTTCTCCAGATAGGGAAATTGATTTTTACATTTAATTGGATTCGGGAACCCAGTCCATCTCTATTTATCCTAACCACAATCATAGCAACCTATATAGCATAACACAATCATAGCAACCTATATAGTGCGGAACTCGGCGTGAAGAACGTTGTGATCTTCCCTGTCTACCTTTTCCAGACTTAGACCCACCCCTAGAAAAATGCATTGGGCCTTTGCGACAATCACTAACATTGTGGTCTATCTCTCCACACCCATAGCAACCATTATCGAGAGCAATTTCCTACAAAGACCCAACTGGAGTAAATGACACCCAACACTCGATGGTCCAGAATGACAAACATGAGAAGTCTGGCCTAAACTCTGCCTGTTGTCACCACCAAGACCTACCTCAGACCTCCATGGAACATGAGATGCTACCACTATAGGCTTGATAGATTGAAAAGAAAGATATCACTCACTGAATTGATACTTACCTCAAAGTGGAATTTTGTCACCGTTGTACTGATAACAATGCCTCTCACAAACATTAATGTAAGTCACAAGGAATTCCTAATCCACAGGTTTCACATGACTCGCATCGAGGGGAAAGGTAGACCCTACTGATATTAATTGCTATGATACTAACTTGAGTGGCAAACCCAACCCTCCAAACAACCCCTTACTCAATTCCTGATCTAAAAGAAACAATGTGGGGTTATGCCCAACCCACTCTAAAAATTTCAATACATAGTTATAAACGGAACACGAATTCAGCTGCAGACTAGTAAGACATACTTTTCTTCGAGGAGCACCCACTTCACCAAGAACTACAACTACTTGAGGTGTGCCCTCGGAGGAGCTAGAACCTCCTTACACTGAATACTGAGGAACCGAGATGGCCAAGACCCTTCTAATGCCCTGGATTTTCCTTCATATTCTAAATGCTGAGGAATGCCTTCGACTTCAAGGTCCATGCTTGACTAAGGCCTCCTAGCTCGATCATGTGCTGAAACTCTTATAGATTTTGTTGATGCTCCGTCCACGTTCATCAAATTTTTTGTGCTTTCACCAAAGGAGAGACTAGGTTCCAAAGAAGCAATTTTAGAGGTTATTCAAAGAGAAAACACATGATTAGAGTCAAAAAGAGAATTTCCTATTAATGCCCGATAGCCTTTTAAAAATAGGATACAGACGTCTCTGCATGGATCCGTAGGATTCTACTAGGCATTTTCTTTCACACCAATGATGTCAGTCAACCTAGAGCTCTGATACCAAATTGTCATGACCCAATTACTCAAGTCATGGTGACTCCTACTACATCCCACCAGTAGTTAAGCTTAACCCTTGGCTCAAAGCCATAAGCAACGAGCTACCAAGTAGAAGCCAATAATAAAAAACAAAAAGACCTAACATCAGTTAGTATTTGAGAATCTAGTCTGAAATAGGAGTACAAGGCTTTCACAATTACAAGACAAGTACTCGCTTTATCTTAATACAATATAAAGAATATTCCTAGACAAAACAGATGGAAACCAGTAACTCCCGATGCCTGGAGATCACCAAAATCTCTGAAATGCCAAGCTTCTCCACACGACTCCTAATCAACGGTGATAACTCAAATGCAATCTGCATAGAGCAGAAGTGTAGTATGAGTACCAAAATTGGTACTCAGCAGGAAATGGTCGATTGAGCTCAAAAGATAGCGCAAGCATATACAACAAGTAATAAGGAGATCATAGCACAAGTAACTAAGCAGGAGATACTAAAGTAGCAAGGAAATAAAGAATATAAATAGAAAACAAGGGTTAAAAAGTCAGGTTACGAACACACCAGGATTGCATGCCAACAATCTAATCACAAGCAACTAAGATACCAAGTTAACTACCTAGTGTCATGAGGACCCACAACTACAATTCTAAAGTCAAAATCTACTAGGTAACAATAAAGCAATAGTAGAGTGCAAAATATAGTCAAGAATAACCTAATCAGACCCCATAAGCTCGAAAGGTACAAATAGAAAACATAACCCAATCGGCACCCATAAACCGAGGGTACGAATAACACACAAGTATACTGAAACGGTGAGCAGCAAAATCATTTATAACCATCCAAACCTCTAACCAAAGGTAACAACCTCTAACTGCAAAGCATCAACCCCGGACTATGAATAACGGCCTTGAACCGTCAACATCACCCTCATACTGGAAATAATGGCCTCGAACATTAAGCATTGACCTCGCACTAGAAGAAACAACCTTGAGTCATGAATAACTAATACTGGGTACACCTACCCAGTTAGAAAACTCACAGGGGCGCCAACAAGACCAAAAGCACGAATGAAAGGGCATCAACATTTCCCTAAAGAAGCATAAACGATCGTTATCAAGTAAAGAACCCAACTTGTAGGTTGGGGTCGATCCCACGAGGAAAATGGTTTATACTTCACTGTAACCAACAATTATATTCATTTAGTCAAATTACTTCAGAAACAAGTAATTAAAAGGGGGGTATTTGAGAAACAAATTGTAAGAATTCAGTAAGTAGTCAGTAAACAAAAGTCAATTTCGGTTTTTATCAAGATGAGAGAATTAACTAGGGTATACGTGTTCCCCACAAGCTCATAATGCAGTAATCCTAGTAATAGCAATCCTTTCCTAGTGTACTACATGCAAAGTGATAGGTTAGGTATCTCTAAATCCTTGGTCCGGCATCTAGAGAATTTTACCCCGCACCTTGGTCCGGCTACGTATGTATAATTTACTAACCCTTACCTTTACCTCATATTAGACATCACATCGATGTTTGGCTTAGTTATTACTTCGCACCAATCGACACTAGCCTAAGTATCATACTAAATCTATATTGATTATTCTTTTCTTGTTGATTACCTCCTTGGTCCGGCAAGTAGCAACAAGGCGAGTTCTAACGCGTGCACTCGTTAAAAAGACTTCTAAATGAAAGAATTATCAATGCATGCAACAACACTATTCAAGAATTGCTTAGTTACTATTCATACTTT
>JAJOOR010035572.1:0-12350 GCA_036250505.1 Solanum acaule | reverse complement strand
ATATATATATATATATATATATATATATATATATATATATATAACAGATAATGAAGAAAAAAAACACATTTAATTTCTATTATAATATGTCATATATTATTTAAAATTTAGGAAATTAACTCTCAATTAACTAATAATTCCTTATATTTGGAGACATTCAGAGTCCGGTGGGGAACATATACAAATGATTGCTTCGTCCTGAATTAAACATTTTGCATCACAAATTGTTTTAAATCGTTTAGCGCAATAAGCATAACATTTATCATGGTTTGAAATATCATCGCATATTTCTAGAAAATAACCGCTACATTTTTCTTCGGAACCTGTCAATAATAAAATCAGAATTTTCATTAATTAAAACGTCTTAAAATATAAAAATAAATACATAATAAAAAATTCACAAGTAATTTATATGTTTTAGTAGTTTCTATTAAGAGAGTTGGGTTGTAGAAATATAACTATAATGCTTCATATTTGTACATGATTCAAAAATTTCTATTATAAATAATAATTAAAAAAGGAGGCTATAGACCATTATGGACCGATTTTTTTTAATTCCGTGCATAACTGAAAGTTAATGCGTCGGATTGATTTTTTATTTTTGCTAAGGCTATAATAAGAGAAGAATGCAACGTTGTAACACATGATTTATTTGGACCAGTAATCTTCTTACTTCTGATTGATTGAAAGGGAGAATAAAACTCTTTATTTGCCTTAGTTTGTGAAAGACCCCAAAATGCTTTCGACAAGTAGCATAACTTTTGATTTTATAAAAAGAATCACTAAAATTACAACAAAAAATATATTGAACCAATAATTTAAAAGGTGCAAGTTTAGTGTTAAGAACTTTAAGATTAAAAAATCTTAAACCGATTATTTGTCTTTGGCTAAAACATTTTATAGTAAAAAAATAAATAAAAGAGGATACCTGATGCATTGGCAATAAGGACAAGGAAGATCAACAAAATTTTTGAGGACATTGCCATTTTTCTATCACTAATTAATAAAGTAGTTTCCGAAGTCTATATGATTTGTGAATTTTCTGTGTACACTCTTCATGTTTATATATCAACAGTCAAATTTTGACTGTCATTCTTTTAAGCAGGTTAGTTATAATTATAATTAACCATAAATTCAATAAATAGTCAATTTAGGAATGATTAGGTTTTGATAAAATAAATGGCCAAATGTTTAGATAAGAATCCCTTAAATCTAACTAATTTATTTTATAAGTTAACTCACTTAAAATCAGAGTTGTCAGTATAGGCTGGGCCGGTCTGATCTAACCCGTGATTTGATATAGATGAACTAAGACTTTTGGAGCCCATTTTAAAAAAAAGTTTTTTTAGTCCGGCCCGAATAAATTTGCTGATTTGTGGGGGCTTTAGAACGAAAAAATGGCACAGCATAACATATAAATTGACAATTAATAGCCCCTTTTTAATTTATGAAAAAATTACGCGGATAAGCAAACATATACTAGCTAATTAGCTAACATAACTATAGTTTGAATTAATTACGACTCACAGCTTAAATACAAATTACACACACACATACAATTATATAACAGATATACAAATACAATTAGCCTCTCTCCACTCTCTGCCCTTTCTCTCCTCCCTCTCCCAATCTCGCTCGCCTCTCTCCTCTCTCTAACATGTAGCTACAAATTGTAATTAGCAAACTATAACTATGAAACATAATTAAGTTATTTTTGAGTGGCGGTATGCGAAAATTCCCCATAAATTTATTGGCAAAAAAAGGTTTTTTTTTTAATATTTATTTGACATCAAATAGCCATGTTTTCTTTTTTCTTGAAAAGTTGAAAAAAAAACAAAAAAAACGGATTATGAAGAAAAACACATTTAATTTCAATTATAATATTTCACATCATTACTTAAAATTTAGGAAATTAATTCTCAATTAACAACTAATCCCTTATTTTTTGGGACATTCAGTTTCCGGTAGGAAACATTCACAAACAAGTTCTTTGTCCTCCATTGCACATTTTGCATCACAAATTCTTCTAAATCTTTTGGTGCAAAAAGCTTGACATTGATCATGGCTTGTAATTTGATCGCATATGTGTTGGTGATAAGAGGTACATGTGTCTACAAATTGTGCCTCATAACCTGTCAATAACGAAATCAAAAATTTCATTAATTAAAACGTTGTAAAATATAAAAAAAATATATATAATAAAAAATTTGCGAGTAATTTATATGTTTTTCGTAGCTTTTATTAAGAGTGTTAAGTCGTAGAATCGGTAGAAATATAACTATAATGCTTCCAGATATGTACATATTTGATTCAAAAAATTCTATAAAAAATAATTATTAAAAAAATAAAATAATAACTACTAAGGTTGTAGACCATTGTGGTCCGATATGTTTTTGAACCACGTGCATAGCTGAAATTTAGTGTGTTTGGATTTTATTTTATTTTCCGCTAAGGCTATAACAAGAGGAGGATGCAACGTTAAAGCACAATGTTTTACTAGATCAAGTACTTTCGTCAAGTAGCATAATTTTTTATTACGTAAGAAAATCACTAAAATTACAACAAAAAAATATATTTGAACAAATCATTTACAAATTACAAGTTTAGCAAATCGAACCCTCACCAACAAGGTGAAAATTCAGATAACCAACCAACTGAGCTACTAAGATTTCTATCTTATTTTGTCTTTGGCTATAATATTTTATAGTAAAAGAAGAAGAAGAAGAAGAGGATACCTGATACAATGGCAATAAGGACAAGGCAGATCAACAATTTTTTTGAGCACATTGCCATTTTTCTATCACAAATTGAAAAAGTAGAGAGTAGTTTATGATTTGTGAATTTTCTGTGTACACTCTTCATGTTTATATTCAAGTTAGGCCAATTTAGGATTGAGTAGGATCTTGATAAAATAAATGATCAAATATTTAGATAATTTCTTAAATTTGACTAATTTATTTTATAAGTTAAGTCACTTGAAATTAACTAGTGATCATATTGATATATGTATTTCTACTCGACAAAAAATGGGTCTTATTAACACTTTATGTTGACATGATAAATCAAATGAGTTTCAATTAAATTTAGTAGCATAAGGATTTCAATTATTCATTACAGTATTATTTATTATAATGAAAGTGATTAAATGATCACTATATATTAATATGAATTGTGGTACATTATTGAAATTGCTTCATTCTCAATTAAAAATCTCATATTCGAATCTCCAATCATGGCTTCTTATTTTTTTCAAATTGTTTTGTTTTTCTTTTCATTAGGTCCGAGAGTCCAATATAAGTAACATTTTTACCTCTTTAAGGCACAAAAATCGTAGACATTCTGCACTTTTCAAACCCAAATCTACAAAAAATTCATAACCAACAACGACATATTTTGTGACAACTTTTTAAAATGTAAAAAATATTTTATAAAATAAAAGGTCAATCATTTTTTCGCACATGTTTTAAGTTTATATAATATTTTCTTCGTCTTAATTTATCTGATATAATTTGACTTGACACGTAGTATAAGAAAGAAAAAAAACTTGAATTTTGTAGTCTAAAATAAGTCATAGATATTTTTGTGGCTATAAATCTTTTTATTAAGGATAAAATAAGCAATTTTAAAATTTAATTATTACTAAATATCGCAGTATGTTATTATTATTATTATTTTTCGCAAGAAAATAAGTCATATAAAATAGGGGGAGAGAGATATATAACTTATTTGTGGTGAAATGCAATAGTATTATAATAAATCTTTGTTCTTAAACACGCTCAAATATAAATTCGTTAATTGAATTGGACACCAATTTAATCTATACATTAAAAAAAATAGCGGATAATGAAGAAAAAACACATTTATTTTCCATTATAATATTTCTTATTATTATTTAATTAAAATTTTGGAAATTAACTCTCAATTAACAACTAATCCTTATTTTTGGGGACATTCATTTTCCGGTAGGAAACATTCGCAAACAACTTCTCTATCCTCATTTATACATTTTGCACCACAAATTCGTTTAAATCGTCCGAGGCAAAAAGATTCACATTCATAATGACTTGTAACATCTATGCATATGTCCTTGTAATAAGAGGTACATGCCTCCACACAACGTTGTGCTTTACAACCTGTCAATAACAAAATCAGAATTTTCATTAATTAAAAAATCTTAAAATATAAAAAATAAATGTATAATAAAAAATTGGTGGGTAATTTATATGTTTATAGTAGCTTTATCAAGAGAGTTTGGTTACAGAAATATAACTAAAATGCTTTGAGATTTGTACATGTTTGATTCAAAAACAGCTAAGTATTATAAATAATGATTAAAAAAGGAATAGTAATAACTACTAAGACTATACACCATTGTGGTTCAATCTTTTTTTTTACTCCGCGTATAGCTGAAATTTAGTGTGTCAGAAGGATGTAATGTCGTAGGGGTTCATCTGAACCAAGTACTTTCAACAAGTCACAACTTTTTATTATGTAAGAAAACTACTAAAATTACAACACCAAAAAATAGCTAAAAATTTAAAAATTAAACTCATTAAATTTAAATCTTAAACCGATTTTATCTTTGACTATAACATTTTATAGTTAAAAAAAAAGAAAAGAGGATACCTGATGCAACGGCAATGAGGACAAGGAAGATCAACAAATTTTTTGATGACATTGCCATTTTTCTATCACTAAAATAATAATTTAAAAAGTGGAGAGTAGTTTATGTAGTCTTATATGATTTGTGAATTTTCTGTGTCCACTATTCATGTTTATATACAAGTTAGGCTAATGATAAGTATCTCTACTAAAGTCTTAATTTGGACATTTTTTTAAAGACTTGACATAATATTAATAGTCAAATTTTGACTGTCACTCTTTATAGATGGTTAGTTAATTATTTACTTAAAATGTCTAAATAACTAATTTTATAAGTTAAATCACTTAAAATTAACTAGTAATTAGATCAATATATAATTTTTACCTAAAAATGGGTCTTATTAACTGGAAAAGAACCCCTCCATTACTATTTTGTTCATTTCTTAATTTGGACATTTTTTAAAGACTTGACATAATATTAATAGTCAGATTTTGACTGTCACTCCTTATAGAAGGTTAGTTAATTATTTACTGAAAATGTCTAAATAACTAATTTTATAAGTTAAGTCACTTAAAATTAACTAGTAATCAGATTAATATATAATTTTTACTTAAAAATGGGTCTTATTAACGGGGAAAAGATCCCCTCCATTACTATTTTGTTCATTTCTTTTCAATGATGGTATAATGGATGAAAGCCATGTGTATAAATGAATATAAGAGGTCAAGATTAGTTTTCTTGTTTTCTTTTCAAAAAATAATATTCTTACACGAGATAATATTAAATCCAAAATATTGATATGTATTGATACTCCTTCAATTTTATTTATATTTAAGCTGACATTTTAAAATTATTCTAAAAATAAACATAACCAAAAATTGTAGAATTTCCGGATTATCGAAATTGATTTCATTGTTCACAACTTCAACGTAAGAAGTTAAAAACACAAGAATAAAATCCACTTTTATAAAGGAAAAAAAAACATATACAACGTTGGAAAAAAATAATTGGAAGGATTATTAACAAAATGATCTATACTTTTACAGTTTAAAATATTTTACCTTAGATTTCAATAATATTATTTGTGTAATTTTTTTTTATTTTTTTTTTATTGTAGAAGTATCAAGGAAAATGATCCTAGTCTCTCATATTCATTTGTACACATAACATACACCCGGGGGGATCTAAGGATACGGGTGGGATGCCACGGCACCCAGTGATTTCGGAAAAATCTTCGTATTTATATGTATATATGTATCAGAAATTAATATATATTAACGTTGTTACCCACTGAACAAAGTGATGAATGGTTCAAGTGGCGAAGCGCATGATATGCCATACTTGCAATGCAAGTTTGAATCTTGCTGCTAGCATTATTTTTTTGTGCGCGCAGTGAAGTTTATTTTTTTCTTTTCTTTTTTGTCTTTCTTTTATTAATGTGTGAAGGGCTTTAGTTTTTTTTTCTTCCATTCATTCTTATTTATTTACTATACTTTATTAATTCAACTTGACTCCTTTTCACCGTAGTTAATTCTTATTTTTTTTAATTTTCACTAATTATTGATAAATATTATTAAGAATGTATTTAAATAGTAGGTTTTAAAGAATATAAGTTTTAAAAATGATGAATATTATTACTAGAGTTCTTTCAATTTAAAGGTTCTTTCGATCTTCACCAACATTCTTGCTACGTAAGATTACTAGGTTGAAACTACAATTTTATTCTCTCTACTATATATCTACAACAACACATAAAGTCAATGGAATATGAATATATTAATTCAGTTAACACTATAAGATGGTTTATACAAGCTCAAATTTTAATGTGAAAAAAATTCTTTTTTCCTCTAAGTCTAAGTGAATAAGGCCTTTAATTCCTAAAAAAAAATTGAATTGTTTGGTTATCTCTAATCAAAGAATATCTAAAAGAAAATATTACTAACATGCATGTTTGATCGATTTGTTTATAAAAATCGAAAAGGATAATAACCCGAATTGTAACCCAAAATTAAAACAATCGACCCGTTTATCTAACTTGAACAATGTGATACCCAGGACCTTCAAATTCTAGACCCGCCTCTGCATACATCCACCACAACATATAGAAGTAATCGACAAAATAATAGTGGAGGAGATCTTTTCTCCCTTTATTAACACCTTATGTTGATATGACAAATCAAATGAATTTCAATTAAATTTGGTAGCGTGAGGATCCCAAACATTCATTACATTATTATTTATTAGAGTTAAAGTGATTAAATGATCTCCTTATTCTATTGTGAGTTATGATGTAGTAATGAAATTGCTTCACCTTTAATTAAAGATCTCAAATTCAAGCCTCCATTATGAGCACCGAACATTATATAGGAAACCAATTAACCAGAAAAATCAGCATCTTATGTGGGTCCGATAATTACTATTAGAAGAAGAAGATAGTGTAGATTTTTTTTTATTTTTTTTTTTGGTTTTGTTATTTTATTTATTTTACAAAAATCTAATTATCAAAAGGCTTTATATATATATATCATTAGTTGATTTGTCCATTTTATATTTTACCAGTGTGTTTCACATACAAGTATTTAGAGTTGTCAATATGGGTTAGCCCACCCCATCCGAGCTAATCCATACATGCTTTGAAATTTGACGGGCCAGGTCGGGCTAGTCCATTTTTGGTATGGACCAGAAAATGGTCGGCCCAGCCCACACATATGTGGCTTGCCGGGTTAGCCCTATTTTTTTAAAAGTATATTTTTTTTAATAATTTTTTTAATTAAATTATGATTTAAAAATATTATCATATATATTGACAAGATAATATTACATGGTGTTAGTGTTACTACTTGTTAATCAATTCCACAAATAAAATTATCTTTATAATATTTATTAAGTTTGATTTCAAGTAAAACCATAAAAGCATTAAGTTTGTTTTCCAAAGATCATAATAAAACAGAAAAACTATGACAATATTCCGTAGGCTACGTCCTATGTAGTGATTCCTAGAAATTTTAGGGAATTTTTATTTTATGTAGTACATATTTTATAAACATAATTAATATTTCAAACTTTAAACAGATTTTGAGTTTAGACTCTTGTTATTTTTAATACTCTATTTTATTTTATTTTTTAATTAATTTTTATTTGGCCCACGGGCCGGCCCTATCCATATTTCTCAAGCCTCACAAATCGGCAGACTAATTCAGGTCGGGCTAAAAAACTCTTTTCTTAAATGGGCTCAAAAAATCGTATCCCAGCCCTATCTCAAATCACGAGTTAGGTCAGGCCGACCCAACGGACCTAGCCCATATTGACGGCTCTACAGGTATTATAGATCTAGGTGAAACTAATAGTTAATAATTTTTGAGTTATAATATAAAATTTAGTGATTTTTTAAGAAAATTATTCTTAGTAGACTAACTTTCACATTATAAAAATGAGGTTAGGTGACTTCTTAAAAAAATTATTCTTAATTGAGCGATCATTTAAAATATTATATCATAATAAAATAATGATTGAACCAACTAGTGATTGATTATGTTTGGTGTATATGTCGTAAGCGATTTCAAAATCATAAATAGCAATCAAAGTAACATAAAAGCAATTGAAGTAGTATAATTTTGTAAAATAGTTCAAATAAACTAAAATTAAATAAAGAAGAGGATAATGAAAGAAAAAACACTTGTAATTTTCAAATTCTTATTTAAAAGATAGGAAATAAATAACTAATTCTTATTTTTGGGACATTTGTCTGACGGTAGGACACATTCGCAAACAACCTCCTTGTCGTCGGTTGTACATTTTGCATCACAAACTTTTCCAAATCTCTCACTGCAAAATGATTTGCATGTGTTATCGCTTCGATGTTCTCTGCATATGCCCTTGTAATAAGAGCTACATGACCCTTCACAACCTTGTGCTACACAAACTGTATCGACACGATCAGAATTTTTACTAATTTAAAAAAATTTAAAAATATAAAAAAAAATAAACATATGATAAAAATTTCATGAGTGGTTTATATGTTTTTAGTAGCTTTACTAAGAGAGTGTGTCGTAGAAATATAACTTTAATGCTTTGAGATATGTATAAATTGTAAATTATAAATAGTAGTAATTATTTTAAAAAGGGAATAATAGTAACTATTGAGCCTATTTATAGTTAGATCGTTTTTTGAATTTTGCGCATAGTTGAAGCTTAATGTGTCAGACTGTTCTTTTTTTTTCCGCTAAGGCTAGAATAAGATGAGGATGCAACGTTGTAGCATATGGTTCATCTGGACAAAGTATTTTCGAAAAATAAAATAACTCTTTTTATTATGTGAAAAAATCACTAAAATTACAACTATATTTGAACCAATAATTTCAAAATTACAAGTTTAGTGCTAAAAATATAAAAATTAAACTCAAATCTTAAATCAATTCAGTCTTTGGCTATAACACTTTATTGTAGTAAAAAAAAGGTTACCTGATGCGATGGTGAAAAGGACGAGGAAGATAAACAAAATTTTTGAGGACATTGCCATCTTTCTATCACTAATTAAAAAAAAAAAGTAGAGAGTAATTTATGTAAGCTATATAATTTGTGAATTTTGTGTGTACTCTTCATGTTTATATACAAGTTAGGATAATTAATGATAAGTATCTCTAATAAAATCATAATTTGGACATTTCGTTAAAGACTTAATATAAATTGTTTTGTTTATCTATGTGACAAATAAATCTTCAAAAAGTTTTGCTGTTTATTTTTTTATTTAGATTTAAAGACTTCATAGAAAATCACAAGTCAAATTTTGACCGACACTTTTTTTTTATAAGGTTAGTTTTATTTATTGAAGGTGTCTAAATAACAAAAAAGATTTATGAAATACATTGCATTTATAAACATGTACATATTCCATAAATTCAATAATACGTCAATAGAATTGAGTAAGATCTTTATAAAATAAATGGTCAAATATTTAGATAATCCCTTAAATTTGACTAATTTAATAAATTGTGTCACTTAAAATTAACTAGTGATCAGATTAATATATATTTTTATTCGACAAAATGAGTCTTATTAACACCTTATTTTGACATGACAAATCAAGTGAGGTTCAATTAAATTTGATAGAGTGATATCTCAAATATTCACTTTTGAAATTACATAAAATTTGTTTGAAATTGGTATAGATTTTGATTTGAACATTCATTTTTTTTTGTATGTTTTTGGTTAAAAAATTACATAAAATTTAGTTGAATTTGGTATATTGGTTATACCACGATGGTACAATTTTAGAATTATATTTGAATGAATTTCATATACTATTTGGCTAATAAATAACAATTAATAGTTAGAAGTGGTATTATTTTGGTAATATAGTGGCATGTTTCTGCTGTGAAAAAGTAACGACTTATGGCATGAAATATGTATAATTTTGGCATGAGATAGGTATGAAAAGTGTGAATAATAATTATATGAAATTTGTATACTGATTTCAGTCTTTTTGTTGTGTATAATAATTTGAATTATGACATTTTTCTAAAAATGTATAATGCTATATTTTGTGTATTCAGTGTTTTTCAAATGTATACTAAAAAAAATAGGTAATGTTGGTATGAGATTGATATCGACTGGAAAAATTAAGTCAAATCGTAGTATGAAATTGGTATACATTTGGTATCCAACTGACGTCCCAGTGGTAAAATTGAAAAAAACAACATATAACTGGTTAGTATTGTATCCAATTTGTATAAATATAGTGTCGAACTGATATCCCATTGGAAAATTGAAAAATCAACATGTAGTTGAGATTTCAACCAAATTAGACAACCTAAACAAGTTAATGTTGTATTCAATTGGTATCCATTTGGTATTCAACAAATATCCCACTTGAAAATGAAAAAATAAAATAAAATGCAACTGATATTTCAACCAAATTAGACAATCTAAAACAAGTTAATGTTGTATTCAATTTATATACACTTGGTATCCAACTTGAAATTTTAGAACAAAGACAAAAAATAAAAATGTATGAAATTGATATCCAACGGGTATAAATCTGGGAAGAATAAATTTGATGGTAAAATAATGCATATTATATATTGTTGTCAGAAATTGTAGCAAAAGAAATATACATCACCTAAAAATCAAAACATGTAATTAAAAGTCTAAACTGCAATAATTAATACAAGTTCTATATTTTCCTCTCTCTTTAATTTATATTCTTTATTTAAGTGTGATTTTTTTAAATCATATTTAGGCTAAAACTTAGGAACTCCTTATTAAAGATTTTATGATCTCATATTATCTATATATATCAACAAATTTCAGAATTAAATATACTTATTTCACCCACAAAATAGTATTTTAGATATAGAAAAACACACCAAAAACGAGTTCAAAATTTCAGTAAAACGATTTTTTCTCAAAATATAAAGTTTCAGATTAATTAAAATAAAAAATGAAATCAAATTTTCAAAATATAGAATTCTTAATTCTAAAAAAATCATATTAAAAAAATAAAAACTAATATTCAAAATTTAAAATTTAAAATAAAATAAAAAATCAAGAAAAACAAAAAATATAGATTAAAGAGAGAGAAAATTACATGTTACAATATACGGTGATAAAATTATTTTTTTGAATAAAATTAAAGGCCCCAATATTTATCTTGGGAATAATAAAATAATCAAAATAAGAATCAACTAATTAGGAGAATATCAAGGGACATATTTATCTTGTCAATTATAAATTACTATATTTATGGAAAAGATATTTTGAGAGTAACGTGAGGGTGAGGTGTGGATTAACATGTGATAAGTTAAAAAATCCATGTGTAATAGATAATTACAAATTGATTCTCTCTTATTAAGATTATTTCTCTCACCTATTAATTATATAATATATATTAGTTAATAATATATAATTAATTAATTTATAAATTAAAATTAATCTGTTAATACTTGTAATTAAAATGTTATAAGTAGTAATATAAAAAGAGTAGATCTAAAAGTTGTAATATTAACCCTTAAATAGATGTGTGGTGTGTTTTTTCCTAATATATATTAGTTAATAATATATAATTAATTAATTTATAAATTAAAACTAATTTGTTAATACTTATAATTAAAATGTTATAAGTAGTAATATAAAAAAGTAGAGCTAAAAGTTGTAATATTAACCCTTAAATAGATGTATGGTGTGTTTTTCCCTTAAATGATCACCTTATGTGGGCCCGACAATTAGAAGAAAAAGGGAAGAACCCGATTTTGTTTCTTTTTGGTTCTGTTAGGAGTCATTTGGTAGAGTGTATAAGAATAATGCAAAATAGGGTGTATTAGTAATGCTTGCATTAGTAGTGCTTGCATTAGTTATGTCTGCATTATTTCTTATATACTGTTTGGTTTGATATATTAGAAATAACAAATCTTGCATAATGTCTATTAAAAAGATGTATGTTTACAAAAGTACCCATGTTTACAAAAGTACCATTCACACTTTATTTCTTTGTACACTTCCTTTGCTAAAACATTATTTACTCCTATTCTTTTTTTTTTCAAATATAAAATTAAATAGTTGTTACTATATTGAAATAAGATTAAAAAAAAAAAAAAAGATGCCAGCTCCATTATTAGTAGATTTCCAAAATGAATTTCATCAATGAGGTCAATTTTTTTTTTTGGTAACCAATGTAAAATATTACCATTACCACAAAATACCAATACAAATAAAGAGCACCCATTTCTGATATCAGAAACTAGGCCTCCAA
>JAJOOR010035571.1:0-12778 GCA_036250505.1 Solanum acaule | reverse complement strand
CGTCAATATAGGAACTTATTTGATGCTATGTTGGATTCTGTTTATGCTGCGATGGAACGAACAGGAGGAGGATCTGTAGGAATTGTTGTGTCAGAGAGTGGATGGCCGTCTGCTGGTGCATTTGGTGCCACACATGACAATGCAGAAACATACTTGAGGAACTTAATTCAACATGCTAAAGAAGGTAGTCCGAGAAAGCCTGGACCTATAGAGACTTATATATTCGCCATGTTTGATGAGAATAACAAGAATCCAGAGCTTGAGAAACATTTTGGATTGTTTTCCCCCAACAAGCAGCCAAAATATAATCTCAACTTTGGGGTGTCTGAAAGAGTTTGGGACATTTCTGCTGAAACTAATGTCACTGATTGTTGTATAATGCAATTGTAAGTCAGAAGACACATTTGAAAGCATTTAGTATCGGCAAAAATATATATCACGTCAATCAAAGTCAAAAACAAAATGCGTCAACTGCTGTATAATAAAATTGTAATTCACTAGTTATTCCACATTGATCGCCAAAGCTGAAATAAATAACAAGCTCTTTCTTACCACAAATGTCGCTCGATCTAGTTAGTATCGGCAAAAATATATATTACGCTTTTACTCTACGTTTCTCTCAATCTATTGAATCGTTTTGGAATTCTCACTCTCAATTTAACAAATTGAACTATTAACTCTGCTTAATTAACAAATTGGTTATGTTATTCAGATAGTCAATTAATTGAGCTATTAATATTGTCCACGCGATTCAATTTCAATCTTCGTGAAAGAAGAATAAGTGATTCCAAAGTATATTTTCAAGAATAGTTTGACAATAACTAAAAATGCGAAATTAAAAAATGGTACTCCCCCGTCCCATTTTATGTGAGGTAGTTTGACTCGGCACGGAGTTTAAAAAAAAGGGAAAAAGGACATGCTATACCCTCAAACTATCGTAAATGGTATACAAATACCCTCCGTCATACATTTGGGACATTAGTGCCCATGCCGTCCAAAAACTAGAGCATATATGCCCTTCACTCTAACGGAAGACTAAATAGGGACACGTGGCACAATCTTATCCGTCGATCCGATATTTAATAAATATCGGATCGGTGGAAAAGATTATGACACGTGTATTTCCGTTAGTATAAAGGGTATATATGCTCTAGTTTTTGGACGGCAGGGGCACCAATATCCCAAAATTATGACGGAAGGTATCTGCATACCATTTATAATAGTTCAGGAGTATATTTGTCTTTTTTTTCAAGGACGACTTTTAAAACTTGTGGTAAAAAATGATAGAAACTTGTGTGATTATAAATCATTTCATTAAGGGTAAATGAATATTTTAAAGTTAAATTGTTACTTAATATACAAATATGTCATTCTTTTTGGGACTAACAAATTAAAAAAGAAAATAAGTATATAAATTGGGACAGAGCGTATTCAATTTATGTCGTAAACTTTTTTTTCTTAATAAATGTGCATTGCCTCAACAATTGAGTTATTTTGAAATAGATGTAGTAATTTATAAAGATTTTCAACTTCACTTTTTGCTTTCAAATTTTGAATAGAATATGTACTTATATTTTTCTAAGCCCCTTGAGAAGCATCAGTCTTGATGAATGCAAGTCATAGACAAAAATACAAAATTATTTTTTTCAGAAGAAGGGAATGAATAAACATACAGTATAGTGAATGGATTAAATTTGAAGCAGCTATGTCCACAGAAAAGCCGCCATTAAAATAATACATATAAAAAGAAAAAAGCCGCCACTAATAAAATGGATTTATATTAAAGGATATAATTGTAGAAAACACACCATCAGAGAGAAGGGAAGGTATTATTTCTTGATAATAATTGCGTACAATACGTATGCTACTTATACAATTACATATGGCCACAAGTAGAGTCCTAGTACAACTACAAATCTAAGGAGATACATTAGAATTAGAATAAGATTAGAGTTAGGATACAATGTATACTACTACTATTCTAACTCTATTTCGCAACACTTCCCTCAAGCTAGTGAGAGGTGGAATACTCACTCCTAGCTTGCTTCGAAACTTTGTGAACTCCCGTTTTGTCAATGCCTTGGTATGAATGTCAGTTAATTGGTCTTTTGATCAAACATAGTGTGTGACAATATGCCCTCTGGCTACCTTCTCCCTAACAAAGTGATAATCCATTTCTGCGTGCTTAGTTCTAGCATGTAAGACTGGATTTACAATCATGTATAATGCACTGATGTTGTGGCAGAACAATTTAGGAGTTGTTTTCAAGTAAACTCCAATGTCTCTTAGGATGTAGGTGATCCAGGTGATTTCAGCTGCAGTAGAGGCAAGTGCCATGTATTCTGCCTCAGCACTCGACCTTGACATTGTGTGTTGCTTCTTGGAGGCCCAAGATATGCAGTTTGAACCTAAGTAAATTGTGTGTCCTGCAAGAAGTCTCAGGCCATTGAAGTACCCTTCATAATTCTAAGAATTCTTTTCACAGCCTGAAGATGCTCACTGTTTGGAGTTTGCATAAACTGACTAACCAAGTTGACCGCATGTGATATGTTAGGATTGGTTAGAGAGAGATATTGGAGACTTCCTACAATGCTCCTCTACGTAGAAACATCAATCGGATTGCTTGTGACCTGTTGTAAACCATTTTTTGTGCCAATGGTGTATTGACTGCTTTAGCAAGAACCATGTCAGTCTTCATAAGTAGCTCAATGATAACGCTCAACTACACTTCATCCAATTCTAAGTGTAGGCGGTCGCTAACAAATATAAACCCATCTAAGAGTTGGGGTCGATCCCACAGTGAGTGATACGTTAAAGAATTTGATTAAGAAGTAAAATGGTGTTCTAATCGTTTGTAGATGTAGACATTTTCGCAACAATAAAATAAATGACAAGGTTCTGATAATTAATGTCAAATGGGGGGATTTGGGTAACCGAATTACGACTGCTGAAAACGGGGGTAAACAAATAGAGAGGGTTTTATTGGGAGTGTGACAAATTGAATGCCAATTTCGCAAAATGGGTGATTATTATTTACTAAAAGTCGTTGAATCTCAGTGGATAGGCTAGACTTTGGGTGCAATAGTCATTTCTCAATCAACTATTACGAATCAAGCGAGTTCTTTCTAACCTCGACAAGCACAACACAGATTAACAACCCATTACCTTAATCAACCTACTTTTTCAAACTAGATTTGTAAGATTGCATTCAGACCCACTTTCTCAAGCTAATTCCGTAACAACACAATCACTACAATCCTCGACTAATAATTTAACTCCAACACTTCTTTCTCAAGCAACCAGAGTACTAAACTAGAATTGCATTTGCAACTACAATTCCTCAATTAAAACACAAACTATTAATTGAACCCACTTCCAATCAACAATAAAATCAGTAAAGATCAACACCCATAAGCTAATTGAAGCATTCAACTACATAATCACCCCTAAGAATGGGGGTTTTAGCCTAACATAATAAAGAACGAGAAATCGTTACCAATTAAGTTTTCCATCAAGTTGGGCAACAATCCACAAGTATCCAAATGCTCAAATTGAAGCTAAAAATAAAAAAAACCCTAAATCTCTACTCAAAAGTGTAAAAACAATGCTTTAGAATGTTCAAGATCAAAAACCCAGAACTGGACAATGTGGGAACTCCCTTTCTTGTTTTGAAAATTTCATTTATACGTTCCCAGAATTTCAGCATCGGAGTCACTCGGCGAAGTAAGTCGGGCTCGCCAACACAATCGGCGATGCGCGGTGTGCTCTCATTCTTGCCCTTTTGGCTTGTATTTTCATCAATTGCTCTGTAACTTTTGGCGAAGTAGGTCGGGCTCGCTGACCTAGTCGGCGATGCGCCGAGTGCTCCTCTTCTCAGCTTCTTGACATGGCTTTGCACCACCCTGTCTTTAACATTTTGTGAGCTAAATTGGTATCGCCGAAATACTTATCCGATCGCCAAGTTGGTATTGTTCATGGGTTGGCCTGCTGAAACTTTGGGCGAGCTGAAGGTCCACTCGGCGAGTACCAGCTTTGCCTTCCTTCAACTTTTTCAGCTTTTTCGCTCTTTTTTTCCTCGTAATGTCCTTGCCTTGATCTTTTGCCTTTATTGCTGCAAATTAACATTTTAACATCAGTTATGAGCATAAAATAGGCATTGAGGACACTAAATTTTTGAATATTAAGCCCTAAATGAGTCGAAATCCCCGACTCATCAACACCCCCAACTTAAACTTTTGCTTGTCCTCAAGTAAAACACAAGATCAATCAGGTCAATAGGGATATCTACAAATAGTGCTACTTGAGTCTCAACATGAATGCACACGAGGTTCAATCTACCCATGCAATGTTCAATTTTGCACTGCAAGTTTCAAACTGTGACTAGGGAAGTCAAGCTCACAATGCTTGCTTCAAATGCAAATTCAAGTTCAACAAAAGTATTTGAATGCCCTCACATCAATAATGATTCCATGCCCACACAAAGCTCATCAAAATTTAAGAATTGAGAAATCAAAATCAACTTTCACACTCTCAAAGAAAACACATGCATGATTCTACCCATATGTTTGCCCGTATTTTCCAATCAACATGTCATTTAGCTCAATCAAGATCAACAAGGTCTTTCAAGGCTTGTAACAGGGCTGAGGGTAAAGGTATGATTGTTTTGGCTTAGCGACCTTCTACCTTCATGAAGCATGACTTGCATTTCACTTCTTCTTAGTGAGTTCTACCTTCATGAAGCATGACTTGCATTTTACTTCTTCTCCTTTTCTTCCACTTTTTTTGGATTTTCACTATCCACCCTAAGTTCTTTCAAGCACAAAGATTCTTATGTGACTCATTGGACGCCCATTTTCTTTTATCCATGCACAAATTGCATTACAACATTCTTTTTCAATCTTTTTCTTCTTTTGCTTTTCTCTTCTCTTTTTTATTTTATTTTATATGGAGGGATTCCATCTTTTTCATTACGATTCTTCAAGGGTGAATTTTCACAAAGTTATTGCTCATTTTCTCTCCTCAATTTTCTATTCAAATGAACCAATGCTTTATGATGGTTTTAGGTGGGGAGAAAGGAGGTCAAATGTGTTCATGTTTAATCCTAAGAAAAGGTTAGGCTCAAATGGTGTCAAATTAGGTTCACACTCTCACAAGGTGGTCATAAAGAGGTATAATAACAATTTAGTTCACTCTCAAAAATTTGTGCCTAAGATCATTTGTTTCATTCGCCAATGTTAGTCAATTGGACTAACGGAGCAAGTTCTAGGTATCACCAAGCACATATTTCAAGAAAATCTCACCACACAAGGCATTCACACAATCATCGATCATGACTCTACAAATTGAGCTCGCGTGCAACGATCATCACAAGACTCATTTCAACAATCGACTAGTCACAAAGAGATGCTAAGAGTTCACACATGCATTATGCAACTCAAAATTGCCTCATTGGACTTGCACAAACATATCGTTCAATCAAGAACACTATTCAAGTCATCGGTATTTATCGCAATCGATACTCAAATATGCAAGATAACAACCACACATTTCACAAATACAAAAAATTAGGAGTCGATTTAATTTGGATAAAAAACCAACATTCACAATCATCAACGCCAAAAACCAGCATGCACAATGATAAGCATCCAAAATAAGCTAGATACAAAACAAAATAAGTACAGGCCAAGGGGATAGGTATGAAGATACCTCACCCCGCCAAGCAAAACCAAACATTGTCCTCAATGAAAAATAAAGTAAATGTCTCAAAAATAAAACAAGAAGAGAGTCAAGATCCCCCTGTAATGCTAAGCCTCAGGTGAACGTTGCACATCTCAAACTTTCTCAATCTGGGCATCAGTGCCCGACTCATCTCCACTAGCAGGCTACACTCCACTGCGACCTATCATTGAAGTGTCTTGAAGTGAAGCCTCCATCGTCGTCTACACCATCGCACCCTTCAAGTCCTCAAGATAATCATATACAACAGCCTCACGGGTACCCATATCCTCCTCATCTGTCTTAGGAGTGTCTGACTCATCACCCTCATCAGCTAAAACAACATCTCCGGTTGCAGTGGCCGGAGGAACCTAAAAAATAGCTGGAACCTCTGAACTAGGACCCTCAGGGACGTCCACAGTGCCAAAGAGCATCAAAATGTCAATGGACTTAAGCTCGGCTATCTCACATCTCAACCCAACAACATCAACCCTCAATGTGGTCACATCCGGAGACTGTCGACCTCCCTGCTCACATACCTCGACTCTCACAGTGAGTGAATTCAATGCCATCTTGTGAGATGTAATCATCTCTTTCTGCTCTCGAAACTCATCTGAATGGGGGCACTGGCAGCAACAATGGCCCACTTAATTAGCCCCGGGAGAGCTGCCTCAACTCGGGAGGCATGCACATCGGTCGAATGGGCTAGGTAGTCCATTCTATATATTGTGGCCTGTGTCAAAGTGGGGAGGGAAGTAGCAACAACAACAGAAGCAATGAGAGCAGATGTAGTAGGGGCAGATGCAGTAGGGGCAGATGCAGTAGGAGAAAATGAACTAGGTGTACCTGAAGGCTCACCGGCCTGAGCGGAAGGAGTAGTGTCTGCCTCCAGTATGTCTACATCAACAACCAGAGATGTGTCCACTGGTGGTGTCCTCCTCCCCTCAGCCTCATATCTGGTGTAATCAACATCAATCCTCCGTATGTCAGCAGAGGAAGTGAGAGTCACTTCCATATTCTTTTTTCCCACAAAAGGCACTCTAGCTCGCCGGCATAACTCTGTGATCATCACCGGGAATGAAAGTGATATCTGGATATGCTTGGTCCTCATGGATATCTCCTTCTCAATAATCATCCCGAGATTTAGTTTATCCCGTTCAATAATAGATCCCAACAAAGTTGCCTTCGGATGCCGGATGATGGACTTATTCTGTGATGGCATTAGTGTGCTGCTAATGAATCCGAACCAGTACCTTGCAGCTACATTTAGGTCCTTCTTTTCGATTTGGACCCCTAGCTCAATCCATGGTGGTGTAATGACAGAAAACAAGGGATCCAATCACCTCTTAAGGTCGTCAGGGTTTTTTTTCTGAATCTTGTCCGCTAAGAAATGTATCACATTGACTGTGCACCCCAACACCTCATTGATGTCCAAATTGCTGCACTTTACCTTTTTACCTCGCACCACCACATGATTAATAGGTGCAAATGAGCTGGCTTTCTTCTTGCCCTTTGGAACCAGCCTCCCGTATTTTGCGTAGAATTCCTGGACCCAAGAAGGTATATAAGAGCCTCGGGTCTGTGTAAACCTCTCAAATTTATGGAACCGAATGGTTTCCCACACAGTTAGGTACCTGTCCACCACCCCATCAATAAAAAATCTTTTCTCTTCTAAAATTGTACGAAACCCGAAAGCCTTTAATCTATTCATCGAATGAGGCGGAGGTGCCTGTATCGGGGGCACTTGCGGTGCCTGCTCAGCTGCCTGTGCTGGAGGTGGAGGAGGAGTCGGGAGTACTGACAGTCTCGCTGCATCATGTAGCTCCTTGGAGTGCAACTCAATCCGTCTCCTCTGAAGGGTTTGATCCTCCTCGGGTTCAGAGTCGAAGGGCGGTGATCTAGACCCAGAATTGTCCTCACGATCAGACTCAAAAGTGGTGAGGTGGGTGGAGTCTATACCTATGGTGTCGGAGCTTCAATCAATGGGACTCGTCTCCGCAGGTCCCTTTCATTTATCTGTTCTTTTTCCCCATGTCGGAGGAAGTTTGGGTCGTATTGATCGTGGAGGAGCAACCTCTTTAGAAATGACCATTCTTCTTGCTCTCTTTCGGGGTGATTAGTTTTTTCGAGGTACCTTAGGTCTAGCCATATCTGCAAGACAACACAAAACCAAAGAATGCATATGAAACAGGTCAGTGAAATATCAAATTTGAAAGTTGCAGAAAAACTCGCCGACTAGCTCGGCGAGATACCGAACTCATTCAACGAGCCTTAGAGTGCTCTCCAAAATTCACAGACCGAAAATGCGTAGAATTTAGCACAAGTGGGCGAGGTCTAGGGTCAATCGATGAATTGCTAAACTTAATCGGTGAGCCAAGGGTAGCTCGTCGAATATCACAGAATGATTTTTAAAAATATGGGCTGAAAAAGGGCAATCACAAGGGCATTCAACAATCACATGCATATCGCCGAATGTTACAGAGGCTAAAAGCTACCTTTCATGGTAAAAGGGCAATGGGAGGGGTCAATTGGCGAACTGTCGAGTCAGTCGGTGAGCTCGACTTAACTCACCGAGAAGCTTCTCGTGCTAGATTTCTACCCCGACCCCCAATCTTTAATGCACAGCCTACGGGAACAAAATTAAAGCCCTATTCTATGCAATTAACACCTATTCCATATCATTACCAACCCCGGGGTACTCAGACTTCCCCCATTTTATCTAAAATCGACTAATCAACGTTTTTTGTCCTTAAGAATGACGTCACCCGATCTATCATTGGACAAATTCAATTGATCAATACGATTCAGGTTACTTAGACTTCACCCACACCAGACCCAACATGCTACAACCATACACCCGCAATTTTAAGCAATTTAAACACAAAATTTAAACTATAAGAGGCTAAACATTAAATCTAACGAATTCGATCAACAACACACAGTTCAAAATCAACCAAGTATACAAGATTGTACAATAGATCTAACAATTATACGAACATGCTTAGGATATGGCAAAAATATAAAAAACTTTAGGACAACAACCTCAGAAACAGACAACTTAACGATATGGGCAAAAAGGGAAAAGCAAGCAAAGTGACAATATTCAACTATGCGACGATACCCATACACAAATTTGATAAGAAATATAATCTAATATTAGGGTGAAAGAGTGCAAGATTCAAAAATTTTGAAATAAAAAAGAGTTTTGAATTTTAAACAATTGGAATCCCTTTTGACCCTTCAATTCGTGCCTTGATCGGTGATATCCACTTACGTCGCCGACCTATTCGGCGATGCGCCAAATGACACTTTTTCCCACCAAATTTACCAGAACTCCAACCCTTTGGTTGGTCAAAAAGGTTATCCACATCGGGCTCACCGACCCATTCGGTGGATCGCTGAATGGGTTCTGAGCTCGTCCAATTGCCTATTTCTCCCAAACTTTGATTTTTCACTCTGCACATCTAACAACCGTTATTCAAATAACAAAAAAAAAACTAAGACTTGGTTTGCCTCCCAAGAAGCGTCTTATTTAACATCGTGGCATGATGAAGACACGCTTTCAAGCTTTATTATTTAGGTTAACCATGGTATCACTCGGTAAACCTCCTTTTGGTCTTGGATTCAAATGAGTCGAGATCTGACCCATATGTGTTTCTAGCTGCTTAATAAATACCGAATGTGAAGTAACTGTTTGGTTCAGAGAAGAGACGTCATTTTTCATTTCCTTTAGCACCTTGTCTGATCCTTCCACTTTGTTGAGAATGTGAGCAAGCATATCTTCGGTGCAGAAATTTTCAAGATCAACCCTTCGCTCTTTTGGCTTTTGACGCTCATAGGGAGGCAACTATCGTTCTTTGTCACCATCCCGCTCCCTCCAATTTGTACCACGGTCACACCATTCCCTATCTCGGTCTCTCTAACTGTCATCACGATCCCTGTTCCAACCTTGATTTTCGCCCGGCCTTGGATAGTTCGGACGGGAACCACCTGCCTAATTTGCTAAGAAATGTACTTCTTCATTGTACATGGACTCAAAGTGTGCTTCATCGGGATTCACTCACTAACTCCGACTGCATTCAAGGCCTTGGAACCACTTCCCATGACATGTTTCATCAATAGGTCCATTTGGTTCATCATCTTAGCCATGATTTCTTCTCGCTCTTGGTTCTTTTCCAATTGTTCCTTTGTCATCCCAAAGTTCAAAGGAGACACCTGATCTTCTCTAGTGTACCAAGCTCGATTGATTTTTGTCATCTCATCAAGAAGGATAGATTCTATATCAAACGGTTGCTTCATGATTCCTCCTCGAATGAGCTGGTCTGCCACACCTTTGTTGACTGAGTCTAGGTTTCGGTAAAAATATTGCAATAACACATCGTTCGGTAGTCCTTGAGTTGGAAATTGGAGCAACAACTTCTAGAACCTCAACCATGTCTTGTGACTGGGTTCATCATCCACTCGCTTAAAGTTTTGAATCTCTACTTCACCATCTTCGAGGGAGGGAAAAACCCTACATAAAACGCATCAGTGAGCTCCTTTCAAGAAGTGATTGATTCCCTTGGTAAATCGGCCAACCACTTTGTTGCCTCCCCCATTAGAGAAAAGGGAAACAATTGAAGTCGGACCGACTCCTGAGTGATGTTCTTGAAAGAAAATGGCCCACACACATCCACAAAGTTTCGGATGTGGTCATGAGGGTCCTCATGAGCAAGTCCTCCGAAGAGACCCTTCATTTGCAATAGTTGCAACATAGTGCTGGTCACAAGGAACACCGCATTGCCCACAGTCAGAGGCAATTGAATAGCACCCGCACTTCCCAACTGATCTTCATTGGCATCGTTCAAATTATCGATGTCATCGTTGTTCCCAAGTTGGCTAGCATTGCTCCCATTGACACTCATCTCTTCACCTGTTTAAGAGCAGCCAACAAAAAACACAAATAAGTTGATTCAACTACAACAAAATTTGTTCCCGACTAAACTTTAATAAAAGAATTCTAAACACCACTCCCCAGCAGCGACACCATTTTTGATAAAGCTCAACTACACTTCATCCGATTGTACATGTAGACATTTTCACAACAATAAAATAAATGACAAGGTTTTGTCAATTACGGGTCGTTTGGTAAAGTGTATTAGAAAATATAATGCATGCTTTAGGTGTGTGTATTAGTAGTACCTTGTTTGATACATTTTTTCATGCCATGTATAACTAATGCTTGCATTAGTTATACACTCTACTGTGTATAAGTTGTGTATTACTAATACCAAAGAATTCTAGGTATTAGTAATACATAGCATTTAACACTTGCATTAGATTAAATAATTACAAAACTACCCTTAGAGCCTTTTCATTTTCTTTGTTGTCATAAGTTTTTGTTTTTATTTTGATTTGCTTTTCAGTGTCTTTCATTTTGTGGTGTCTTAATAGGCTTTATGGCCTCTTAAGTATCTTTTTTTTAAAAAATAATCTAATTTCAACATAATTTAATCAAATTTTTTACTATTATGATGATAAATTTGATAAAAAAAATTCTTTGCCAACTTTTGACAAAAATATTTTGATGCAATAGTACAACTATTTAATATTATTTTTGAAAAAAGAAAAAGAAGAAGAAGAAGAAGAAGAAGAAGAAGAAGAAGTGTTAATGATGTTTTAGCAAAGAAATATTTTTTGATGTTTTAGCAAAGAACTTTGTTGCAAAGGAAGTGTACAAATAAATAAAGTGTGAAGGGTATTTTTGTAAACATATATTTTTAAATATAAATTATGCAAGATTTGTTATTTCTAATACATCAAACCAAACAATGTATAAGAAATAATGCTTTCATAATTAATGCACCCTATTTTGCTTTGTTCTTATACACTCTACCAAACCACCCTTAATGTCAAATGGGGGGATTTGGGTAACTGAATTATGACTATTGAAATAGGGGTAAACAAATAGAGAGCGTTTCTTGGGAGTGTGACAAATTGAATGCCAATTTTATAAAATGGGTGATTATTATTTACTAAAAGTCGTTGAATCTTAGTGGGTAGGCTAGACTTTGGGTGCAATAGTCATTTCTCAATCAACTATTATGAATCAAGCGAGTTCTTTCGAACCTCGACAAGCACAACACAAATTAACAACCAATTACCTTAATCAATCTACTTTTTCAAGCTAGATTTGTAGTATTGCATTCAGACCCACTTTCTCAAGCTAAATCAGTAACAACACAATCACTACAATCATCAACTAATAATTTAACTCCAACACTTCTTTCTCAAGCAACCTTAGAGTACTAAACTAGAATTGCATTTGCAACTAGAATTCCTCAATTAAAACATAAACTATTAATTGAACCCACTTCAAATCAACAATAAAATCAGTAAATATCAACACCCATAAGCTAATTGAAGTATTCAACTACATAATCACACCCTGAAGAATGAGGGTTTAAGCCTAACATAATAAAGAACAAGAAATCGTTACCAACAAAGTTTTCCATCAGGTTGGCAACAATCCACAAGTATCCAAATGCTCAAATTGAAGCTAAAAATAAAACAAACCCTAAATCTCTACTCAAAAGTGTAAAAACAATGATTTAAAATGTTCAAGATCTAAAACCTAGAATTGGACAATGTGGGAACTCCCTTTCTTGTTTTGAAAATTGCATTTATATGTTCCCAGAATTTCAGCATCGGAGTCACTCGGCGAAGTAAGTCAGGCTCGCCGAAACGATCGGTGATGCACCGAGTGCTCTCTTTCTCACCCTTTTTAGCTTGACTTTTCACCAATTGCTCCTTAACTTTTGATGAAGTAGGTCGGGCTCACCGACCTAGCAGGCAATACGCTGAGTGCTCATCTTCTCACCTTCTTGACATGGCTTTGCACCACCTCTGTCTTGTAACGACTCGGAAAATGATAGAGTTAAACTAGAGCCTCACATGTGAGTTTGGAGTCGAGAACTTAATGAAATGATTATAGTTGAATTTGACCCAAAAAGTTCCTAAAAATGTGTTTCGGAAGTTACCGGAAACTTGTTTAGCTGTATATAGAAAGATCCGTTTCGTTTTT
>JAJOOR010035570.1:0-15499 GCA_036250505.1 Solanum acaule | reverse complement strand
AATCGAACAAGAATGTATTCTTCTGCCATGAGTTAGATTTACACTGACATGAAAAGAAAAGGGAAAAGAAGAGTATCATCAGAAAATCAGAAGATCTACAGCGAATTTCAAAACTAAAAATCTAAATCTTGTATAAAAAATGCATGATGAGAAACACTAAAAAAAAGAAGAAAAACCACATAGCATCCGAAAAGAAACTACAAAGCATGGTTAAAAGATTTGCTTACCAGCAACAACCAAAGCAATATTAACTTTTAGATGATCTTAGTCTTCAAATGTGATTTTTAGTCTTTAAATGGGAAGAAATCATTGATAATTGCAGAAGGTTTCATCTTCTAAGGGTGGGGATTTGGGGAAGGATTGTTGTTTTGAAAGGTTTTTCCAAAGATTAGGTTACAGAAGTCTCTTCATTTTTGGAGGGAAATAATTAAAGGATCCGTAATAAACATGGGTTAACCCGGATGATATGGAGAAAATAAAACACATGGCGGTATGTAATTGGTTGTTTTTTACTTGTGTAACACGCGCTCAACAAATATGTAAGGTAAAACAAATGTGTTAAAATAGAACAAAAAAATTGGAGTTGAAGGGTTAAAATGAAACAAGATTGAGTTGAAGTGTTAAAATGGAATTTCAGGACAAGTTTAAGGGGTTGTACATGTGTTTGGCCATTATTTAAAGTAGCAATGCAAAATAAATTAATATTTAAAAATTATTTGTCCAATCGAACGACGTAGCAAGTGTGAGATGTTATCCACAAAATCTCTAACACAGCAAAGCGGCAGAGATGAAACAAGCGGAGAAACATTCATCGCCTCTGTCGCACGTATCCCACAGACTTCGAATCTGGCTATTTAATGCAACTAATTATGAGCTTTTGATTTTCTCTCCACGCTCTTCTCTAATGCGTGTTCCCACGTGCCTCTTACAATTGCCTTTTTTTTTCTTTCAAAATGATGTGAAATTAACTTTCTGATAGCTGCGATATATTTATCAATATTAGTTAATATATTAGTAAAATAATTAGTCCCTCCATTTAAAAAATAATTGAATTGTTGAGGCGATGTACATTCATTAAAAAAAAAGTTTAGGCCATAAATTGAACACTATTTTTCATTTTTGTCCTTTTAGTTATCTCAAACTATTTTTGGAAATAGAAATAACTCAAAGTAAAATCATAAATGTGAACAATTAACTCTCTTGAAATTATTACTAGAAAATGTAAACAGAGAAAAAATGAAAATTCGTCAGTCTCTTGAACTTTGAACAATTTACTTATTTTGAAATATAAAAAAAATCCCAAGAAATCACTTATATATTTTGAATGAAGGGAGTACTATTCTATATTATTTTTTAAATAGTTGTGCAGAGGAAGGAGAAATGAAGGAAAAGATTATAATATGACGAATCAACCTTTCACTAACAACGTAAAAATTCAGGTAACTAACAGCTGAGCTATTAAGATTTTTTAATAATTATTACTCTATAAGATCTCCAAAGAGATGAAATTTACCAAACATTTGTAAATATTTTACAAGATTTCTTCATAACAAAATGTAAACTAAATAAATGAGTTTAGAAATGTGAAATTTAATTTTATGTATTGTTTGGCTAATTCAAATATTTGTGTTAAAATTTAAGAGCAACACAGGAAAAAGTTATTTTAAACAGGGACTATTTTAATTGTGAAAGTTTGGGAATAGTTCTTACAGAAAACAGGTAAGGCAAAAAATAGGTTGTAAGATAATGTAGCGGGTGGCATAGGTTCCGACCAATAGGAACCACACTACTTGTTTCACGATATACACATAATGAAGTTTCACAATGCCTAAATATTCCATATTTTGAAGAACCTATTAATTATCCTTTATTGAATTTGTAAAAACTAGTAAAATTTTGATCACACTCCTATAGTAAATGAACTTGAAGTTAATATATATTAATACTATACCGTAGTATTTTTTTTCTACATTGCCAACCTATAGAACGAATGAGGTGCATGTCATGCTTAGCAAGACAATCAACCATATTATATTTGTTTCGCGATATATATGATGGAGTTGTACAGTGCCTAAATCTATCATCAAGGATATATAAGGAGAAATAATACATATTGGAGATTAGTTTTAACTTTGTACATTACATGAGAATCAACCTCTATTTGGTGTCCATAAAGATCTTTTTTTATTCTTCTTGCGATTTGTAAATCGATAACTAGATGAACAACTTGAGTTTATATTCAACTACAAATAAACAAATGAGATGAGTTGTTAAGCTCCTAATTCAATGATTATGATACTCACAAAAGACGTCAAAGATGCCATTAATATTTAGCTTGATACTTACTAAATTTAAAAATATCATACTAATATAATTTACGTGCTCGTAAATCACCTAAATGTACACTTAGCTCAAAATATTTTCTAAGTCAACGTCTCAGTTTAAGAAATAAGTGCATAATTTTCCCTTTGTCCTGATATACAAACAAAAGAAATACTTTTCTATAAAAAAAATAAATAACCTTTTCATTCTTTGTAATCCGACTTAAAATTTCTACTTAAGAATGGGTACTGAAGTCTATTCTCTCCCTTCAAAATGAATGTAATCCCCACTTTATAATTTTTTTGATGATTTACTTGCGATAATTATTTAGTAACTTATTAAAATAGACATATGGTAACTGAAAAGGGAAATATACAACTTACTAGTATAATATGTACTGTATATATTTTTTTACACTATATAAGATAAGACATAGTTGTGCTCTTTTCTTTTACCCTACTTTTTTCTCTCAAAAACAAATTTGGTTGGGTGCTTGCTGCTATAAAAAGGCCTTTTTGCTGCCTAAAGAGATGCAGAGAGTGCAAGTAATCCAACTGTTTCCTTCTTTCATCTTCCTTCAGTACTATCACTGTCTATTACATAATTCTTCTGTTCAAATCTCTCTTTTTCTCTCTCTCTTTTCTTTTGCCATATAAAACAACAACCAAACACTTTTTTTTGTTTCAAAATCACTACAACTTTATCAATTGTACCTCCATGGCTGCTGTTCTTAGGAATTTGTTGAACCCAAATGCACCCGAATATATCCCTATTTCCACTCCGCCACCGCCTCCTCCTCCGCCTGTGCTGCTTCCACCGCTTCCTCCTCCTCATCGTACCGTCGGCTCACTACCGCAGGAGAATGTCCGACCACCATCGGTGAAACGCCTTGGTCCGAATATTCCTCCTAGGTTGAGAAATGATTATATCGCTAGACGCAGAGGAGGGCGAGGTTTTTCTCGATCGAGTAACGGAAACAGAGGTGTGTTTGGAAGAGGAAATTGTTCAAATACTGAGGGCCGTTTAGCTTGGCGGAGAACATTGGGAAATCATGACCAGAGGCGAAGTGTTTGTTACAATGAGAAGTGGCCGAGGAACAATGAGCTGAAGAAACACGATGTGATAGCTATAAGTTGGACTCGTAAGAACAACAATACTACTATCATGATCAAGAATATCCCATATAACTACAAGTAATTTTTAATTCATTGTTTGTCCAATCTTTGCCTCTTTTACTTTTCCTTATTTGGAAGTCGATCGATTAAAAGAAAATTTAATGGCCCGACTCTCTAGTTCCATATCATTCAATATCGCTGTCGTTTAGTTATTTGCTAGCACTTTGGAATTTGATGGCGAATTAATTTAATTTTTCCTTTACAGCCGTGAAATGTTGATGCAATTTCTGGACGAGCACTGCTACCTGGAGAATCAAAAGACTAGAGATTTAAATGGAGAAAATATTCATATCTTCGCTTATGATTTCTTGTATTTGCCTATGGATTTCAAGTAAATAATTATTTTTCTTGTGTTCATTTGCAGTCAAAGTAGCAACTTCAGTACTATTAGCTTCTCTTTTGTTTTTAAATTTACAGAAAGAAGAGGAGCAAAGGCTATGCATTCGTGAATTTCATCGATCAGAGAACTGTGTGGAATTTTTTTTATGCTTTCAATGACAAACTAAACGTGTTTCCGGGATCTAAAAGGAGTGTTAAGATCGTCACTGCAAAGATCCAGGTGAGTGAATGTTAATTTTAATTTTATTTTTGTTGTGAAGTTTATGATTTTTGATGTGAAATTTTGACCAATTAACAGGGAAAAGAAGCTTTAGTGAACCGATTCAAGCAAACAAGATTTGAGTGTGAATCAGAAGGATTTCTGCCAGTTTGGTTTAGTCCTGCAAGAGATGGTTCTGGGGAATCGGTGCAAATGATTACTGTGGGGCAATACAAAGTCACTCCATGTTGCTCAGATATTCTCAAGAAACCCTAACTTGCTACTAGTACTAGTAGGGTTTATTATAGCTTAGCTTTCTATGGAGTAAAAGAAATCGAAGGGTGGAATACTGACACCTGAAAAATCTCCCTGATGATCCGATCGATCAATAGAGTAGCAGGTGATGGGGTCCACCCTTTGTTGTTGTATTTTTCGTTTACGAAATAAACAAGTTGTTGATCGAGTTTAGCCATTAGCAGGACCATTAATGACCCTGCAAGACATTAAAGTTAGTCGACCATTTTTATTGGAGTAATTTTCCTAGTCACTTATATGTTTGAAAAATTATCTAAGAATATCACTTATGTTTTCTTTAGGACCACAATATCATCTAACTTTAACTATTTTTCTTCAAATATACTTGATACAAAAAAAAACATTATATCTCTCCTAATGGGATGTCATGTCACATTATTCCCTTTTACCATTAACAATTTTTTAAAAAAATCTACACAACCCATATTACCCAGTAAAAAAAATACAGCAAATCATGATCCCTTTTTTTGAAGCGTTTATGCTAAAAATATAATATTTTGAAAATCAAATTTGTTTATAAGGCTGTGATAAAAAATTTGTTACTAAATTTATTGTCTTTTTCATTAGCTTCAAGGAACTATTTTAATTTTTTCTTCGATAGCAATACTAAATTTTTGAATGGCTATAACGGCAAATACTCGTAAATGAAACATAGGATAAAGATTTTTGCTATAAAATTGAAGTAATTAGATTTTCATAGAAAATGGATTAATGCTCTCTTATAGATGCATTGACAAGTTGTCATTTAAAGAATTAAAAAAAATATTATTAATAAATTAAAAAAATGTGACATGACATCCTAATAGGAGAGATATAATGTTTTTTTTTTATGCCAAGTATATTTTGAGGAAAATAGGTAAAGTTGGGTGATATTGTAGTCTTAAAACAACCATAAGTGATATTTCTAGATAATTTCTCAAACATGGGTGACTATCTAGAGGAATTACTCTTTTTATTGAGTTGTTATTATTTTAGATTTCTAGTCATTTAAGAAATTAGTTAAATTTATTCTTGTATCTTTTATTAAGTAGTATGAAATCAATTTTTTTTAATAAATGAACATGTTTTAATTTATTTTAATTTAATCACTTAATTTTTTTATGTTTATCAAATTATATTTTTAAGGCTATCTCAATGAAAAAATTAAGAGGAATAGTGTTACTTATATGTTGATTTTGTGAAATAATTAGTATTAAGGAACATTTATTTTTAATAAAAAAGATCTATAATAAGAAACTAAGGGAGCAATTCCAAGCATGTTTGGATCTACTAAAATTAGGTGCTTTTTTAAAGTTTATATAGTATTTAAGCAATTTTATACTAGTACTTATTTAGGTAAAAAAAATGCAAATAAACGTTTATTTTTAATCTTTTTTTAACTAAAATAAGTTAAAAGCTATAAGTGGTTTTTGACTTAAAATGGTCTGATATACCTCTTAACTTTGATATTTAGAGCTGATATATCTCTCGTTATAAAAGTGACTCATTTATATACCCTTACTGTTATACAAATGACTCGCATATACCTTTTTCCCTCTAACGAAAGTGAAAATAATAATTTTAATTCAACTTTTTTATTATTTTTTTGAATAAAATATAATCCATATGGGAGAAAGGCATTTACATACTCTGATACCACTTTGTGAAAACCTAGAACAAAAGAAAGTCTCTTTAGGATGGCTCTGTCCTAGCTAGACCAAGTCACACTTCCCTAAACTTCTCTTAAGTGAGAGAAAATGACATAAATGATTTCTAAACTATCCTAGTAGGTCTAAAATAGTCCATTAATTATACAGTTGACGGATATGGTCCTTTAACTATCCACCATTTTGTCAAGTTTGGTTTCCATCCACTTTTTTAAAAACTGTTAGTTAACACCGTTTAGGGACTATTTTAGACCTACTAGAATAGTTTAGGGACCATATCCGTCAATTGTATACTCTTTCAGCAGTTTCAAAAGCAACAAGCCAACAATAGGTGAGATTAGGGGTTTCGGTTCGGTTCTTCGGTATTCAATTTTAGAAAAGTGTGCACCATATTTCAAACCAAACTAGATTGACTCGGTTTGGTTTTTTCTACTTCGGTTCGATTTAGTTCGGTGTTTTTGATTCGATTTTTCACTGTGAAAATAAAGAGGGAATATGATAAAGTAACAATTGTTGTTCAATTCACACTTCAAACTTCAAAGTATCAACTAACAGTCTAACAATAAAAAGTAATAACATCAAAATAGTTTTGTTTAGACTGGGTGCCCTTTACTGTTTTGATGTGTAAATGATAAAGTGTGCCCTTTATTGTTTTGTTTAGGCTCCAAAATTTAAAAATTGAAATGGGCAAGGTAAATATTTTGAATCAAAATATATAAGTATTATTAAATAATATAATTTAAATATTTTTATATTTATTTAATAAAACTTCGGTTCTTCAGTGCACCATAGTTTCGGGACCCTTACACCGAACTTCGAACCGAAACACCGAAAAGCCGAAATAGTTCGGTTCAATTTTTCGGTTTTCCGGTATTTTTGCCCACCCTAGATGAGATTGAATCAGAAAAAGGGGGTAATTTGGATTATACCCCACACATATCTTTTTTTTCCTTTTTGTTTCAACGACTAATTTAAATTTACTATTTTGATGATCAAATTTATTTATGTTTCACTAATTTTCTTGTAATTTTTTTTTATAGATGCCCCCTTTTTTTTACAAATACAAAAACTAAATTACAATATAGCCACAAAAAAATAGTTTTAAATTTTTTCTTTACACTAAAGAATGAAATTAAAAAAAAAGAATAAGAAACTCGAATAATGATAATCAAAGAAGTTAAAATAATATTTTTTGTATGAAAAATATTAAAATATATCTTGAACTTTGCTCGAAAGACCACCTATATACCCCTACATGAATTTTAAAAAAATTTAAAGTAAGAAAAATAAATTTAAAACTATTTTTCCACTTTCGTTAGATGAAAGGTATATGTGAGTTTTTTTTGTAACGGTAAGGATATATGTGAGTCATTTGTATAACTGTAAGAGTATGTATAAGCCACTTTTATAACGAGGGATGTATCAACTCTAACTGACAAAATTAATGGGTATATCAGACTCTTTTCCTTTAATTAAAAGACAATCAAATCAGGCTCAGCTTGTGTGAGTAGGTAAGATAAAATTATAGTATGAAATTATATGAAGAAATTTAAGTTTTATTCGAACATATAATTGAAGTTTTAACTATGAAATCTCACTTATCAAATATTTTAACTTTGATCATCATCTATCATATTCTTGTGAAAATTTCAAATTAAATTAATCCAACATGTAAAATTCAAATGGAAAATTAGTACACATATTATCAGTAATTTTACATAGTAAAGTAAAATTATATTGTCACGATCCAACTCACCGAGTCGTGCGGGCACCCACTCTAATGCCTAAATAGGAGAACCCTCATATTCCAATAGTTAAAACATGCGGAAAATTAGCGAACACCGGAGATAATGAAATCATAGAGTTTTTATAAATGAACACCTTCCTAAATAAATTTGGGTTAAGACTTGTAAAGTAATTAACACCCCCAAGGATCTAGTCTAAATAGGTAAAAGAGCTACTAAGAGTACAACATGACATAATAATTAAAAGACACAGCTCCCACCATGTGGAAGGAAAAGTAGAAGCTACTGGAGAATTCTTCATCCTCATCTAATGAAACATTACCAACCTGCATCCAGACTATGCCAAAAGTGCATAGCAAGAGTAGTATCAGTACAAAACCACACGTACTGGTAGGCATCATTGGTCAACCCGACGTCCACCGCATAACATAAGAAAACAACTAACAAGAATAGGCAATAAACCACTCGCTTCTCCACCTTTACCCTCTCTGGGATACCGCAGAATTACACTCTCACCTTTACTACTAACCACTTTCTCAGTCGACCTACCTACTAGATTCTTGATCTTAGCCTAACCCTCCTAACACATAGAAGAGTTCACGAATACAAATACAAGCATTCTGACTCACCATAACGACAACCTTACTTTCTCTTCATATTACCCAACCCTTGCCACATGACACATACTTCAAGGCTTTTAACTATTAACAACAAACTCCTTTCTCCAAAATGGGATCTACCTAAGTATTTTTGCCACATACACTACCCCCACTTCTCGCCCACACGGACAACCCTTTACTCTAACACTAGCAACTCTTGAACCCTTAACTCTCCACATACCGTATCATATAGTAGAACAATCAGATATGGTTCATCATAACCATTTAATAATTTCGGAGAAAACAACATAAATTATCACTTACGAACAACGTACAATTTCATATGCCAAGATATATAATTATGTTAAGTAGTTGGTTCTCTTATGGAACTCAAACCCAAACTGTTAGCATATCGGAACGTGGTACCCGATCCAATGTTTATGCCGGAATGTGGTAAGCGATCCCATATTTATGTCGGAACGTGGCAACCGATCCAAGTTAGTATGTCGGAATACAACACCCGATCCATTCAATAAGCCACAATCACAATCACAAGTATATTCTCGAAATCATACAATCAAGTCATGATTTATGGCATACTTCATTCAGTTATTCTCGTATACGATTAGTGTGATCCATAATGCAACATTTGCATACATACACGCATTATAACGAAGCAAGAACGAGCATACAACACAAAACATGAAATCACAACCATCACAATGACGTATTCATTGACCTATATCACTTAACAATAACTCGACCATACTTAGCCCTAGTTCATCACCTAAGACTTCTTCCTATGATTAAATCATCTTTTGTTTGGTGCACGAAGGCCTACACATAAATCCTACCATTGATTTACAATATATTACGCAGTGAGCACATATTTATAACTGCTCCATTAATAAAACCTAGCTTACCTGGGCGCCAAGCAATTGCACGGGGTTTTAGCTTTGATTCTTGACCGGAAATTCGCAATTCATCAACCTCCCTACGTTAGAAATCTCCTTCTCCTTCCTTCCCAAGCTTAGAGCAGCTTTTTGGGGGGTTTCTAGGGTGATTTACGTCTAAATTAGGTATTTTAGGAAGAAGGAGAAAATAAGATACGTCGCGTTATTTACATTCTATCTCGCCTATCCCGCTTTGACGCTAGCTTATCCCATCATGGCACCGCCGCCATGGCAGCATCTGGCTCTCCCTGGCGGGATAATGACCCAGAAAGTTCCTGAAGTTTTGCTTTTTCTAAATAACGACGGTTCAGGTCGTTACATATATAATAAATTCATGTGATGTGAAAAGATCCAACACAACCCGAGTGACAGACAAATAAATGAGTATAAAGATGTGAGTGGAAGATAATAGTGTGATCGAGATTAACATTTTAAATACGTACTGGTGAATATGTATCCTATTTTTTAATCTATTTGGTTCAGTTCAACTTTTATTAAATGGAAAACACTCAATTACTAAATTTTTTATTATTGTGATTTAAATTTGAAATCTTACTTCGAATCTCATAACACTCTTTCTTATTTAGAAGGGAATGAAATCGATAATGTATAATATATGCAGTTATGCACATATCAAAATTACATTACTTATGAATTATGATAATAAATAATAATTTAAATTAAATTAATACAAATAATATAAAAAAGAATTTTAATACATAAGATGGACACGTTTCTCCTATTTTATATGGCAGTAGTTTTTTTCTACAGCAATATTCGACCTTTTCTCTCTAGTTTTATTCTAACCAAAGGATTCCACAATATCAGAGAGTACATAAAGGTGGATATGTCGTGACTAGGGGTGTTCATGGTTCGGTTTAAATCGGTTATTAGTTAAAATTAAAATCAAACCAATTTAAATCGGTTTTTAAATTTCTAAAACCAAACCACACCAAATCAAAAAAATAACCGTCGGTTTGGTTATCGTCGATTTGGTTAGATTTTTTCGGTTCGAAAGTAATAAGTTTGTTGAGGACATACGCATCTCGGTAGACACAAACACTTATAATTCACAAATAAGCTATTACACGAACAAAGGGATTTATCCAATGTACCAAGTTTTAGAAACTAAAAAACTCATTATTAATAGTATAAAGTTGGTTTAATATTTTGGAGATCTCAACGTCTTATCAATAGACTTTTCAATAAAATTACACCTTAAAATATTGAGAAATTACTTCTAAAAAAAAACAACCAATATTTCATAATCAAAACTAATCAATTACCATCTTCTTTAGTTTGAGCTTTAAATTATTTAATGTTGCGTAAGAAATTTTTATAAAGAACAGAGAAAGTGTGATCTTTAAAGTAATGAATATTGAGGGATTTAGACTAGGTTTTAATAGTTGGGCTAAAATTTAAGTGTTGGCTTCAAAAAATAGTAAAATTAAAGACTTAAGTTGATTAAAATTTATCAAAATACTTATATTTTATTTATAAATAATTATAACATTTATATATATAACTTCTCGGTTCGGTTTGATCATTTTTGCAGTTAAGTTTTAGTAAAACCAAAACCAAACCAAATAATATCTGTTTTTTAAAATTTCAAATCAAACCTAACCAAATCAAATTAAATATCGATTTTTAATCAATTTGGTTCGGATTGCAGTTCGATTTGGTTTTATAACCATAATCATGAACAAACCTAGTCGTGACAGTAAAAATAAAGAATTCTTGTTGACTTTTTTTAATAATGAAAAAAACAAACTCCTTATAGTGAAGTATCTTTTAATTTATTGAGTTTATAAAAAAATGATAAAAGAAATTGATGACACACACATGATAAATAAACTTAAAACCAACATGGACTTATTTGCACCCCTATGTACAAGATAATTTGCAGCGTAATTTAAATTCTTGACATATTTTAAATAAATTTTAATCTAATTTTCTTATTTCTGTTCAATATTATATTATAGTATTTTTTTTTCCGCCATATTTAACAAACCGATTAATTATATGTATTTGTTTCGCGACACACATCATGAAGTTGCACAGTGCCCAAATCGATCATAAAGGACCTATAATGAAAAATAATATACAACGAAAATCAGTTTAATTTTGTATCTATTTGCAAGAGAGTTGATTATTTTTGTTGAGCGAAGTAATTAAATCCGGCTAAGAATAACTAACTATGTAATCAATTAGTTAGTTTGTTACTCTGTTGTTAGTTAAATTAGTTACACCTACAAAGCTCATGAGAAATGTAATTAGGAAGCCAATAGTGTCGTATATATATACAGCCTATACAGTGTACAATACAATAATTAACTAAGATATATATTATCTCAAGGTATAGATTCTCCCTTTCTCTTTTTCCTCTTCTTCTTCGTCATTACTAACATTTGGATTTACTAAATTATTAGACTTCTCTATATTCTACAATTTCATTATTTGTAAATTATTAATTTTAAAAAATAATTAGATTCTAACTCAACAATAAATGAACAAAATGAGGTGAGTAGCAGAGATCCTAATTCAGTGATTGTGTAGTCGTAAATTACCTTATTATTTCACTCTAGTATAAATACAATGCATGATTAGTTCAAAGTATCATCGACACAATATATATATATATATATATATATATTTTTTTTTTTTTTAAAAGTATTTACTATCTAAGATTTCGGAACGATGGGTGCATTATTACGAAAAAAATATATCTAAGATATAAATTTGATTGAATTGACCTTCAAGTTTTTAACACTCAAAAAAAATTATAGGTCCAAAATATATAACACTGCTAGTTTTAAATTTTTAATATACACATTTGGTTTAATTATATAAAAAATTAACAATGCTAAACTTATTTAGGAATTTTGAATATAACACACATGAAAATTTGGAAAGATTAAAGTAGAAAAACGAAAGAAAAATTAATTGAAACACCAAAAGTGTTACCGATAACGAGTTGGAGAAGTGTTACTAAAAAAGAAGAAGATGAATTAGATTTAAATTTTATCTTCTCTTAAAGAGGTGCATCTAATCATCATTATATTATGATATGATATTTTGAACGTTAGTTCACATCTTTATATTTAAATATTTTATAAAAAAAATATAACATTACTATATATGATTTAGAGAGAGAGGAGCATTAGCTCACATTTATCCACGAAATACCTCTAGATACGCCTCTAATGCCAACACAGAGTAGAGAGTGCAGAAAACCAGCTATTTCTTTCCTTTTTTATTTTTTCACTCATACTTATATTAGAGCTAATTAATCTAGATTTATGTTGCATAAAACTTCATTCCAGTAAAAGCATTTTCTATCATAAAACTCGAACTCCTACTCTAAGTCAAAGGGGAAATAGTCTCATTTGGTGGCAACTGTTTCTTTCTTTTCATTTCTTCCTTCACTATATATTTCTCTCTCTTTTTTCTCCTATAAAAGAAATAGTAAACCTAACACTTTTTTTTTTTAATCAAAATCACTTCCAGCTTTATCAATTGTACTTCCATGGCTGATGTTCCTGAGAGTTCGTTGAACCCCGATGCACCTGAATACATCCCTATTCCCACTCCGGCGCCACTGCCACTGCCACGACGTCGTCCTATGTATATGCTGCTTCCAGTGCATCAATATCTCGCGGTGATGCTTCCAACGCATCAATTTCTGCCGGTGATACTTTCAACGCATCCATATCCGCCGGCGCTTCAACCGCATCCATGTCCTATCGTTGATTCACCACCGCAGGAGAATGTGCGACGACGTCGCCAGCGTAGGAGTATTCCTCCTAGAGTAGGAGGGCTGGAGAGACGGATATCTATGAACGAAACTACCGTCATGATCAAGAATATCCCATTTCACTACGAGTAATCATTAATTTCTTGCTTCTTTAAATGTTCATATTACTTTTTCCTTATTTGGAAATTGATTAAAACAAAATTTAATAGTTCCATATCATTATCTAATTAATTTAATTTTTCCTTTACAGCCGTGAATTGATGATGCAATTTCTAGACGAATTCTGCTTACAGGAGAATAGAAAAGCGAGAGATTCAAAAGGAGAAAATATTGATCATGTCTTCGCTTATGATTACTTGTATTTGCCTTTGCATTTCAAGTAATAATCTCGTGTAATTATTTTATTTGCAGTTGAGGTATATATAGCAACTTCATTACTATTAGCGTTTCTTTTATTTTTTCATTTGCAGAAAGAATAGGATCAGAGGCTATGCATTTGTGAATTTCACCGATCAAAGAACTCTGTGGAATTTTTTTTTGGCTTTTAGTGACGGAGTAAAAGCGTTTCCAGATTCTGCAAGGAGCGTTAAGATTGCCACTGCGTATATCCAGGTGCGTCCGTGAATGTCAAATTTAAAAAATAAAAGAAGAAATTGTTAATTAAGTTTGTGATTTTTGATGTGGAATTTTTACTAATTGACAGGGAAAAAATGATTTAAGGAGACGATATCAGTATGCAAGATTTAGGAGAGAAGCAATAGGGTTTTATCCTCCAAGAGATGGTTCTCAGATCATTGCAAGTGGGGAAATTTGAAGTCACTCCAGATTAGCATGCTTTGAGGGGTGGAATACTGTCACCTCTCAGATAATTCGATCGATCAATTGTGATGGAATCCACCCTTTGTTGTTGTATTTTTCGTTAACGAAATCCACCATTAGCAGGGGCAGTTACTCCTCTGATTTGCTATGAGACATTTGATTTGTTCTTTTACTCTGTTTTCATATCACATGGATAATATCATGTCTACTAGTTTTCACTTTGAATTTTAGTTGTTGGATTGATTTAATTTGTAATTTTAGCATGAATATGATAAAGTGATGATCAAAATTACTCGAATATTTATGACTAGTGAGATACTAAAGTTTAATGCAAAAAATGACAAAATATTTTTAACTAAAACAATGTTCAAGTCACTTTTTAAGTTCAAAGAATTGGAGCTTTAACTTTCGGCAAATTAGACTCTAGAACATTATCTAAGTTCCAAGTCAAGACTAATTATTGTAGCTTCAACTTCCACAAATGAGACTTCAGAAAATTATCTTGGAGTTGAACTTTTACGACTTAAACTTCAGAGAATATACATGAGGATTTACGTAAATACAATATAAACATTTAAATTATATGTCCGAATAAAACTTCAATTTCATCTCATAATTTTAATTATCTCATATGGCCAAATAGAGTGATCGAGACCAATATCCAAATTAAATTTAAAACAGAAGTGGATGTTTTTCAATTTACTTGTGTTCAATTCAAATCTTACTAGATGGAAAAACACTCTATTACTATTTTATTTTTTCATTATTGTGATTTGAACTTGAAATCTTACTTCAAAATATGTATACATATCAAAATAAAATTACTTATGAATTACCATGACAAATAAACTTTTAAATTAAAACTATACTAATAATATAAAAAAATATTTAAACTTATAAGATGGTCACATTTCTGCTATTTTATATTGCTGTAGTTTTTTCCTATAGCAATATGCGACCCTTTTTCTCTAGGTTTCTTCTAACCAAGACTGATACGTTGTGACGCAAAAAATAAAGAATTCCTGTGGATCTTTTTTAGTTATTTTAAATAAATTTTAAACTATTTTTAAAACAATATTAATAGTATACTATTTTTTTTTCGGCCATACTTGGCAAACCAATCGATCATATGTATTAGTTTCACGATATACATAATGAAGTTGCACAGTGTCCAAATCAATCATAAAAGACTTAAAATAAGTAGGCCTAACCCATCGGTGGCCCCCTAAACTTGGCACAATCTTTCACTTAGACACCTCAACTAGGCTTTGTTCATTTTAGACACCTTATGCCAGACTCTGTTGTGTCATTTTGACACTTTCAGTTGACATGGCAAAGTGAGTGTTTTACACTCGCTATTGACGCGTGAGGGACTTATTTAGTCTATTTTATTTTATTTTTTCTCTTCTTCTTTACCATTTTATAGCCATTATCTCTCCCATTATTTCTCAAAGCTTAAAGTACTTCAATGGTGGTTAAATTTTTTGTTATAATAATTTCAATTTAAATTTCGCACTACAAACTCAGATAGATCCAAAAAAAAACAAGAAATCGAACTCATATCAACAACACCCTAAATCATGTAAAGTTCACCCACAATAATCCTAAAATAGGAGCCAAAAAATCTCAATTT
>JAJOOR010035568.1:0-11765 GCA_036250505.1 Solanum acaule | reverse complement strand
CAGTTATAGTATATGGGTATTCCCCATATTTTCAGATTTATTTATGAATTAGCTTCCGCATCAGTTTATTTTCTTTAGTATGCTCATGATCATGCCAGCAGGGTTAGCTTGGGATCACTTGTGGTCCTAGGTCCCGTGTCCGCGTCTTGGGGGTAGCTCGGGGCGTGACATAACCTGAGGGATTTGTTGTTCCAGGACAAGACGATAAAATATGCAAATTGAGAAAGTCCTTGTATGGACTAAAACAGGCACCTAAGCAATGGTATGCAAATTTAATATCACATTAGTAGATAATGACTTTCTTGTAAATTCATCTGATACATGTATTTATTCTAAAATGATGGGTTTAGATTGTGTGATTAGATGTTTAAATGTTGATGGCATGTTAATCTTTGGCCTTAGTGTGAATGTTATTAATGAGACTAAGAAATTTTGCCTTTTAAGTTTGAAATAAAAGATCTTGGTAAAGCTGATGTGATTTTAGGAGTTAAAATCAAAAGAACTGCTAATGGTTTCTCTTTGTGTCAATTTCATTACACTTAAAAGATGTTTAAAAAAATTGATTGTTTTGATGTAGTTTCAATGAGAACTCCTTATGATCCTAGCATATACTAGAGAAAGAATAAAGAATCTAGTGTTTATAAAACTGAATATGCTAAAATAATTGGGATTGTAATGTTTCTCATGAACTATACTCGGCCTGATATAACATATGTTGTTCATAGATTGAGTAGATATACTCATAATCCCAGTAGTGAACACTGGAATTCTCTTCATCACTTGCTAAGGTATTTGAGAGGTACTATGAATTATTGTTTACATTTTAATAAATTTCCTAGTGTTTTAGAAGGGTTTTGTGATGCAAACTGGGTAATTAACAATGATGAAGTTAGCTCCACCAGTGGCTATGTGTTTACTTTGGGTGCATGTGCTATTTCATGGAAGTCTTCCAAATAGACTTATATAGCGCGTTCAACCATGGAATCTGAATTTATTGCTCTCGAGTAAGCAGGGCAAGAAGTTGAGTGGCTGAGAAATCTTTTGACGAATATACCATTATGGGGAAGACAAGCTTCAGCAGTCTCTCTTCATTGTAACCCACAGGCAGTAATAGGGATTAATAAAAATAGTGTGTACAATAGAAAAAGGAGACATATTCACATCAGACATGATGTTGTTAAGCAGTTGTTGAAACTGAGTGTTATTTCCTTGGAATATGTAAGGTCCGAAAGAAATTTGGTGGATCCTATTACCACAGGATTGTCAAGGAAAATAATCCTTGAAACGTCGAGGGGATGGGGCAAAAGCCCATTGATTAAGGTAACGTGGTTGACACATTAGGCTCAATATACACCACATTTTATATCCTTATGGCGTGAGACAGTGTTTTATAAGATTGAGCTTATTTTGCTCTTAATGATTCTATAGCCTTCAGGTGGTCTATTTGAGATAGAATTGATAGAATCACCTACATGAATGTAAAGGTGTGGTCGCCTTTTATGAATACTTGGGTTGTCTTTCTAGAGCACTCATAAGACCCAAGGTGTGTGTGCATGACCGTAAAATCACTTTGCATCGCAGAGGTGGCTTAAATTTAAGGATATGTTATGTGTTATGGGGGTCTCTGTAACATCTTGCTATTTGAAATAACTAGAAAGAACTAGAATTTTAAAGAAATCGATTTTGGAAATAATCAAATTTGGAAAGCTTGACAAAGTTAAGCTGAGTATGAGTATTGAGTCAACTTCAAACAACCATAACCCTCAGTACAAGATAAGTTAGGTGGCAAAACAGATATCGTAGGAAATATCTTTGGATTATCTTTCCAACACCGCCGAGTTTGCTCAATTTCGAGTTTGTATGAGGGAGATATGCCCATTCGAAGTTGGGTTGTCTAGATAAGGAAAGGCAAAACCAAATTTTAGAGGGGTATTTTGGTCTTTTCATTACCCAATTAATTAAATCCGTTTTTAGTAAATTATTTGGGTTCTAAACTGAGTTAGTTCAGTCTACGCAAAAAAGAATTAAGTTAGGGTTTTGAGAGAAGAGAAAAGAAGAGGAGAAAAATCAAGGCGTTCTTGGAGATTTCTTGTGGAATCGAAATCGTTTCGCCAAGGGTTGATCCCTAAAGAGGTATGTGAGACTTTCATAGCATTGGGTTCGTTCACCAATGCTCCAATCAAGTTTAGTTCAGCGAAATTTGTTCTAGAAAGTTGAAAGCTGATGATTTTGAATTGTGTTCTTGAATATTGGATTTCGTTCTTGAGTTAAGTTGGGATTATTGACTTCTCGAGGAAATCGTGTCGATTTTAGAGTCGTTATGAATAGATTCTTGTGTATATATAGTGGGTATCTAAATCTAAAGAGAATTTGAGAAAAATAAATGAATTTAGGCGAATTGGGGTTAGAAAACGAAGAAGGAAAAAGTCAGGCGAATCTGGGTACCAGGTCGGCGTCACGGACTTGTTCCTCAGGATAGGAAATTTTCTCTCTGCGTCGCGAAGCGGTCATGGACCCTTCTGCCTCAAAATTTATTTCACGACCAAAATTTAAAATGCATCACCGCATCAGGGACTTGCTTCCAGACAGTGATTTCTTAATTGTTTAACTATATAAAAACACTCCTAAACATCACGAGATCTTTCCTATCACAAATCACAATCCTTGAATCCATAAATTCAAATTCAAGTAAAGTTAAGAGCCAAGTCTAGAGAGTTCATAGAGTCCTTTCAAAAAGTCTTTTGCAAATGCTTTAAACTTGTTTTAAGACTTGAGTTTTGAGTTAAGTAAGAGTAACAAATGCAGTTCATTTCTTCAAAAAGAGTATATGGGAAATAAGTATTCCTAAAGAGTAAAGTTTTCACATTTAAACAAGAGAGGAAACACCGATTTCCAAGAGAGACTTTGAGCTAGTTTTTGAGTAATTATCTCAAACCACTGAAAGAGTTTTTGTTTTTAAACATATGAGCTGAGTATTTTGGGAGTAGTACTGAGCACCGATGTAGGGACAAGTTCATAACAACTCAATGTCTCCAAAAACCGTGTAGCCAACTTGGGTAGAAAGGGTAATACTTTTTAGATGAATCCTTAATATTTTTTAGCATAGACTAGTGGATCCACTTAGTTAGGGTGTTCTATATCCCGACAAGTTATAGGACAATTCTGGCAGCGTGGGTGAGACGTTGTATCATCACATAGCTCATAGTGATGGTTGTTGGTTAGAGAAACTCCCACATAATTATATTACTTTATTATATGATTAAATTGATTTGTTATTTACTGTTTAAATGCTTTATATAAATTGCACCTTTACTATGGTTCAATTCTGCATTTGAGTTGAGTATTCATGATATGAGTAAAGTTGAGGTAAATGTTCTTTCAGAAATCATTTCAAGCTTATGTCGTGTTTAGTTTTCCCTTCGCATGCTTGTACATTCAATGTATTGATTCCATTTGGCCTGCATCATTTAATGATGAAGATACAAGTAACCAGGATCAGCATACAGCGCCTCATTGATCCAGTTGAGCACTCAGAGTCAGTTGGTGAGTCTCTCTGCTTTCTGGAGGATCCCTATTTACATTGCTTTAGTATTTTCAGTTGTTAGGATGATCGGGGGTCTTGTCCCAACATCCCTCACAGTTTAAAGGCTTCATAGACAGTTAGTTAGTTCGTTTGTCTTTACATTTTCATTCTATTATGTTGAGACTTGAGTTTGCCTTATTGGCCAGTTGAGTGTTTCCTTTACAACATTCTAGTTTACTACATGGATTTATCATTGTTGAGTAAAGTCTTCCGCTGAGTAGTAAGCCAGGCCAAGGGTTCACTTGGGGCCAGCAATGGTTCTCGAGTGCCAGTCCTACCCAGGGTGTAGGCTCGGGGTGTGACAAACTTTGTATCAGAGCACAGAGTTCAAGAATCCTAGGGAGTCTATGAAATCGTGTCTGTAGAGTCCTAGTTATTGGTGTGAAGCGCGCCACATCTATAATTAGAAGACTGCAACATTTAGGAACTATCTCACTTCTTTCATATTCATTTCGTGCGATAGAGTTTATCTCTATAAAAGTTTCTTTCTAACTCGTGCTTGCACGTGTCTTTCAGATCATGCCTCCACAAAGAGTTGTACGAGGTCGTCCTGCTAGGAGGAATGTTGAGGATCAAGGGGTACCTAATGCACCAGAAGCGCAACCCCAAGGAGAGGTCACCAATGCTTAGTCCGGGGAAGTTATCCGAATATTAAGTCAAGCAGTGACCAATCAAGTTGGCCAACAGAGGGGGGATCCACAGGAAGTGGCTAACACTTCAAGAATCCGTGAGTTTTTGAGGATGAATCTTTCAAGCTTCACTGGTTCAACCACCATAGAGGATCCGAAAAAATTTTGTAGAGGAACTGCAGAAAGTGTTTAAGGTTATGCACGTTGCCGATGTTGAGCAAGTGGAACTAGTTGCCTATCGACTGAAGAGTGGTTGTAGGACTTGGTTTGACCAGTGGAAGAAGAGTAGGGCTGAGGATGCACCGGTTTTGAGTTGGGCCGTGTTCGAGAGTGCTTTCTTGGGGTAATTCTTTCCCCGTGAGTTGAGAGAAGCCAAGGTATGGGAATTCCTTACCCTTAAGCAGGAACCTATAAGTGTCCATGAGTACAGTCTGAAGTTCACCCAATTTTCCCGATATGCTCCGGAGATTGATGCTGATATGAGGAGAAGGATGAGTCTGTTTGTGCTGGGTTGTCTCGTCTGTCAAGTAAGGAGGGCAAGGCAGCTATGTTAATAGGGGACACAGACATAGCGAGACTTATGGTTTATGTGCAACATGTTGAGAAAGAGAAGCTGAGGGATAGAGAAGAATTTAGAAACAAGAAAGCTAAGACAGGAAATGAGTCCGGGCTGCAAGAAGTAATGTGAACCGGTCTTCTTTTCAACATAAGCAAAAGGGACCTACTCCATCATCTTCTAGTGCACCTGCACCAAGGAACAAAGGTGAGTATAATAGTAAGAATTCACAGAATTTCAGAGCTAGACCTGCTCAGTCTTAGGGTAGTGTGGCACAAGGAGGTAATTGGGATCCTACATGTGCTAAGTGTGGTAGGAACAACCCAGGTGCTTGTCGTGATGGTTGTACTGGATGTTTAAAGTGCGGTCAGAAGGGTCATTTCATGAAAGAGTGTCCTAAGAACAGGCACGGAAATGGAAATAGGGGCAATAGAGCTCAATCTTCTTCAGTTGCTCCACTAGACAGGGTTGCACCTAGAGGAGCTACTTCATGCACTAGCGGAGGAGCAAACCGCCTATATGCGATCAGTAGTCACCAAGAGCAAGAGAATTCTCCAGATGGTGTTTCTGGTATGATCAAAGTCATTACTTTCGATGTTTATGCTTTGCTAGATCCAGGAGCAAGTCTATCTTTTGTGACTCCTTATGTTGAGATGAATTTTGATGTTCTTCCTCAGAAACTTTGTGTGCCCTTTAATGTTTCTACACCTGTTGGTGAGTCTATTCTAGCAAAGAGAGTCTATCGTGATTGTACCATTTCCGTCAATCACAAGAGCACCATGGTTGATTTAGTTAAGTTAGACATGGTAGATTTTGATGTTACTTTATGTATGGATTGGCTTCATGCATGTTATGCCTCAGTTGATTGTAGAACTCGAGTTGTTAAGTTCCAGTTTCCTAATGAGCAAGTCTTTGAGTGGAGGAGTAGTTCAGCAGTGCCTAAGGGTCGTTTTATTTCGTACCTTAAGGCGAGAAAGTTTGTTTCTAAGGGGTGTGTCTAACCAAGTTAACGATTCTAGTGTTGAGACACCTCTTATTGAGTCAGTTCCAGGTGTGCGTGAGTTTCCAGAGATCTTTCTAGATGATCTACCCAGAGTCCCTCCTAAGAGAGAAATAGACTTCGGTATAGATATTATTCTCGATACTCGTCCAATATCTATTCTGCCATATAGAATGGCACCAGCAGAGTTGAAATAGTTAAAAGAGCAGTTGAAAGATCTCCTTGAGAAGGTTTTTATTTGACCAAGTGTCTCACCTTGGGGCACTCCAGTCTTATTTATGAGGAAGAAAGATGGTCCCTTAGAATGTGTATAGATTACTGTCAGTTGAACAAGGTTACTATCAAGAATAAGTATCATCTTCCGAAAATTGATGATCTCTTCAATAAGCTTCAAGGTGCCACTTGTTTTTCTAAGGTAGACCTCAGATCTGGCTACCATCAGTTAAGAGTAAGGGAATGTGATATTCGAAAAACAGCTTTCAGGACCCGTTATGGTCATTATGAGTTCCAACTTATGTCCTTTGGTTTGACTAATGCTCCTGCAACATTCGTGGACCTTATGAACAAAGTATTCAAGCCTTATTTAGATATGTTTGTTATTGTATTCATTGATGACATACTAATCTATTTGAGGAATGAGGAAGATTGTGCTAGTAATCTCCAAGTAGCTCTTCAAACACTCAGAGATAGGAAGTTATATGCTAAGTTTTCTAAGTGTAAGTTTTGGCTTGAGTCGGTGGCATTCTTAGGCCACATTGTTTTCGGTGATGGGATTAGAGTTGACACTCAGAAAATAGAGGCAGTGCAGAATTGGCCTAGACCCACATCTCTAACAGATATTAGGAGTTTCTTAGGGTTGGCTGGCTATTATAAAAGGTTCGTAGAGGGGTTCTCATCTATTTCATCCCCTTTGGCCAAGTTGACTCAGAAAACAGTAAAGTTTCAATGGTCTGAAGCTTGTGAGAAAATCTTTCAGGAATTGAAAAAGTGGTTGACCACTGCCCAGTATTGACCTTACTATAAGGTACTCAAGGTTTTGTTGTGTATTTTGATGCGTCCAGAGTTGGTTTGGGTTGTGTGCTAATGCAAAATGGTAAAGTTATAGCTTATGCCTCCAGACAGTTGAAAGTTCACGAGAAGAATTACCCAACCCATGATCTAGAGTTGGCTGCCATAGTATTTGCTTTGAAAATATGGCGTCATTATCTTTATGGTGTTCATCTGCATGTGTTCACCGATCACAAGAGTCTTCAGTATGTATTCAGTCAGAAAGAACTTAATCTCAGACATAGAAGGTGATTAGAGTTACTCAAAGATTATGACATGAGTATTCTATATCACCCAGGTAAGGCTAATGTTGTGGTTGATGCCTTGAGTAGGTTGTCTATGGGTAGTACTTCCATGTTGAGGAAGAGAAGAAAGAACTAGTAAAAGATGTGCATAGACGTACACGATTAGGAGTTCAACTAATGGATTCCACGGAAGGAGGAGTGATGGTCATGAATGGGGTTGAGTCATCATTAGTGTATAAAGTAAGTAGAAAAAAGACCAAGATCCTATTTTGCTTGAATTGAAGGCAAATGTTCATAAGCAAAAAGTAATGGCTTTTGAACAAGGGGGAGATGGCATAGTGAGGTATCAAGGTAGGTTGTATGTACAAGTGGATGAACTCCAAGAGAGGATCATGGAGGAAGCTCATAGCTACAGATATTCCATTCATTCGGGTTCCACAAAGATGTATTGTTACTTGAGAGAAGTATATTGGTGGAATAGTATGAAGAAAGGTATTGTTGAGTTCGTTGCTAAATGCCTGAATTGTCAACAATTTAAAGTAGAGCATCAAAGGCCCGATGGTATGGCTCAGAATATAGAAATTCCGGAATAGAAGTTGGAGATGATCAATATGGATTTTATTACTGGCTTGTCGCGGTCCCACATACAACATGATTCTATTTGGGTGATTATAGATCGAATGACAAAATTAGCCCACTTTTTGCCAGTAAATACTACCCATTCAGAAGAGGATTATGCCAAGTTATATCATCAAGAGGTAGTAAGACCTCATGGAGTTCTAGTTTCTATTATTTTAGATAGAAGTGCACAATTTACTGCACAATTTTGGAAGTCTTTCCAGAAAGGTTTGGACTTGAAGGTGAACTTGAGTACTGCTTTTCATCCTCAGACAGATGGTCAAGTAGAGCGCACTATTCAGACTTTGGAAGATATGTTGAGGGCCTGTGTGATTGATTTCAAGGGTAATTGGGATGATCACCTATATCTCATTGAGTTTGCTTACAGTAATAGTTACCATTTTAAAATCCAGATGGCTCCTTATGAAGCTCTTTATGGGAGAAGATGCAGATCTCCTATTAGATGGTTTGAGGTTGGTGAAGCTAGGTTGATAGGACCAGACTTAGTTCATTAAGCTATGGAGAAAGTTAAGATTATCCCAGAAAGATTGAAAACAACGTAGAGTCGTCAGAAATCCTACACTGATGTTAGGAGAAGGGACTTAGAGTTTCAAGTAGATGATTGGGTATACTTGAAAGTTTCACCCATGAAGGGTGTTATGAGGTTTGGTAAGAAGGGGAAGCTTAGTCCCCGGTATATTGGTCCTTACAGAATATCCAAAAGGATTGGGAATGTAGCTTATGAGTTGGAGCTACCACAAGAGTTAGCAGCAGTTCATCCAGTGTTTCACATTTCTATGTTGAAAAAGTGCATGGGCGATCCTTCATTGATCATACCAACTAAAGATATCGGTATTAAGGATAGCTTATCTTATGAGGAGATTCATGTTCAGATTTTAGATCGCCAAGTTTGCAAGTTGAGGACCAAGGAAGTAGCATCAGTCAAAGTTTTGTGGAGGAATCAATTTGTTGAGGAAGCTACTTGGGAAGATGAGGAGGATATAAAGAAGAGATATCCACATCTCTTTGAGCCCAGAGAAATTCCAGATCAAAGTACTAATTCTCTTCTTAGTACTCTTTCATTGATATAATTAATGTGTTAGATTTGTTTGTTGGGTGTTTGAGATGAATGTTAGATGTTACACCCTTAGCCTATGAAGAGTAATCTCATTCGAGGAAGAATTTTCCCAAGGAGGAGATATTGTAACACCTCGCTATTTGAAAGAACTAGAAAGAACTAGAATTTTAAAGAAACCGATTTTGGAAATAATCAAATTTGGAAATTTTGACAAAGTTAAGCTAAGTATGAGTTTTGAGTCAACTTCAAACGAACATAACTCTCAGTAAAGGATGAGTTAGGTGGCAAAAAAGATACCGTAGGAAATATCTTTGGATTATATTTCCAACTCCGCCAAGTTTGCTCAATTTCAAGTTCGTATGAGGGAGATACGCCCATTCAAAGTTGGGTTGTTTAGCTAAGGAAAGTCAAAACCAGATTTTAGAGGGATATTTTGGTATTTTCATTACCCAATTAATTAAATCCATTTTTAGTAAATTATTTGGGGTCTAAACTGAGTTAGTTCAGTTTACGCAATTAACAATCAATTTAGAGTTTTGACAGAAGAGAAAAGAAGAGGAGAAAAGTAAAAGCGTTCTTAGATATTTCTTGTGGAATCGAAGTCGTTTCGCCAAGGGTTGATCCCTAAAGAGGTATGTAAGACTTTCATAGCGTTGGGTTCGTTCACCCACGCGCCAAACATGTTTAGTTCAGTGAAATTCGTTCTAGAAAGTTGAAAATTGATGATTTTGAATTATGTTCTTGAATATTAGCTTTCGTTCTTGAGTTAAGTTGAGACTGTTGAGTTCTTGAGGAAATCGTATCGATTTTAGAGTCGTTATGAATAGATTCTTGTGTACATATACTGGGTATATGAATCTAAAGAGAATTTGAGAAAAAGAATTGAATTTAGGCAAATTGGGTTAGAAAATGAAGAAGGAAAAAGTCGGGTGAATATGGGTACCAAGTCTGCGTCACGGACATGTTCCTCAGGATGGGAAATTTTCTCTCCGCGTTGCGGAGCGGTCACGGACCCTTCTGCCTCAAAATTTATTTTGCGACCAAAAATTAAAATGCATCTCTGCGTCAGGGACTTGCTTCCAGACAGTGATTTCTTGATTGTTTAACTATATAAAAACACTCCTAAACATCACGAGATCTTTCCTATCACAAAGCACAATCCTTGAATCCATAAATTCAAACCCAAGGAAATTTAAGGGCCAAGTTTAGAGAGTTCTTAGAGTCCTTTCAAAAAGGCTTTTGCAAATGCTTTGAACTTGTTTTAAGACTTAAGTTTTGAGTTAAGTAAGAGTAACAAATGAAATTCATTTCTTCAAAAAGAGTATATGGGAACTAAGTATTCTCAAAGAGTAAATGTTTTCACTTTTAAACAAGAGAGGAAACACTAATTTCCAAGAAAGCCTTTGAGCTAGTTTTTGAGTAATTATCTCAAACCACAGAAAGAGTTTTTGTTTTTACACATATGAGCTGAGTATTTTAGGATTAGTATTGAGCACCGATGTGGGGACGAGTTCATAACAACTCAATGTCTCCATAAACCATGTAGCCATCGTGGGTAGAAAGGGTCATACTTTTTAGATGATTCCTTAATGCTTTTTAGCATAGACTAGTGGATCCACTTAGTTGACGCGTTCTATATCCCAGCAAGTTATAGGACAGTTCTGGCAGCGTGGGCGAGACGTCGTATCATCACATAGCTCATAGTGATGGTTGTCAATTAGAGAAACTCCCACAGAATTATATTACTTTATTATATGATTAAATTGAGTTGTAATTTACTGTTTAAATGTTTTATATAAACTGCACATTTACTATGGTTTAATTTTGCATTTGAGTAGAGTATTCATGAGATGAGTAAAGTTGAGGTAAGTGTTCTTTCAAAAATCATCTCAAGGTTATGTCGTGTTTAGTTTTCCCCTCACATGCTCGTACATTCAATGTATTGATGCCATTTGGCCTGCATTGTTTTATGATGCAAATACAAGTAACCAGGATCAGCTTCCAGCACCTCGTTGATCCAGTTGAGCACTCAGAGTCAGTTGGTGAGTCTCCTTGCTTTCCGCAGGATCCCTATTTACATTGCTTTATTACTTTTAGTTGTTAGGATGATCGGGGGTCTTTTCCTGACATCCCTCACAATTTAGAGGCTTCATAGACAGTTAGTTAGTTTATTTGTCTTCACATTTTCATTTTGTTATGTTGAGACTTGAGTTTGCCTTATTGGCCAGTTGAGTGTTTCCTTTACAACATTCTAGTTTATTACATGTATTTATCTTTGTTGAGTAAAGTCCTCCGCTGAGTAGTAACCTAGGCCAAGGGTTCGCTTGGGGCCAACAATGGTTCTCGACTGCCAGTCCCGCCCAGGTGTAGGCTCGGGGCGTGACAGTCTCATATTATATCTACTCACTTCAAGAGTACTTCACTTTGTGGATATTAAGTTGTTGCATCATATCACTATGTGTTTGTTCAAATCGAAAGATACTTACACTTAAGTACACGTTCTTTCCTTTTGTCCAAAAAAATTTGTTACTCTTTATCTTTGCATTAGTGGGGGATTGTGATATTAATTCTAACTTTATTCATTTTTTGTGTAATGCAAAACACAAAGTAAATTATGTTACAAAGAGAATATTTTTTCCGTTCCAAAACAAAAGAAGAGTTTCTGTAGAATGTGATGTAATGGCTTTTAATGACATTAATTGTAAATTCTGAGTACTAGAACTATTTCGACTCTTCCCGTAAACTTTAAATGGTGATTTTTGTAAGAATTATTATTTATTTACTATTAATTATTTCTTACTTATGGCCCAAGTTTACTTGGAATCAAAGTAATACCATAAATAATATTTAATAAGGAATAGATCTCGTCCGTACATTGGTTACTTGATGGACGTACCAGATTAAGTCATAACCTCTATAAATTGGTCCTCCCTCCACCCATTAGGGTTACCACATATTCTCTACATTAATTCCATCGCTGACGGTTGTGGTAACATAAAGTTAGGGCAA
>JAJOOR010035567.1:0-11382 GCA_036250505.1 Solanum acaule | reverse complement strand
ATTATTGGCCACCCAAATAATTTGTGTGCTAGGAGATATGACCCTCCAAAGTAGACCCTCGAAAAAGGCTTCACTTGGAAATTTCGGATTTTAATACGGTTGTTCTAAAATTTGGGTTAGACCCATCCCCCACTCAATTTGACCCCCTAAACAAGAATATGAAGTCGGATTTTCGAAAAACGAAATGGATCTTTTTATATACAGCTAAACAAGTTTCCGGTAACTTCCGGAGCACATTTTTAAGAACTTTTTGGGTCAAATTCATATATAATCATTTCATTAAGTTCTCGACTCCAAACTCACATGTGAGGCTCTAGTTTCACTCTATCATTTTCCGGGTCGTTACAGTATATATATATATATATATCAGTCATGCAGCTGCGCATAGCATGATAGGATTAATATAAAATCCTATCATACTTCGTTTATTAGTAATGCAGCTACACATAATGGTTATGGCTCTGTGCTGGGTCATGGATAAATCATCTCTTAGCTAAGAACCTAAGACATGATGCTACTAGAGCCGAGTAAATAACCCTCTTGATTTTAGGAACATAAAGTTGTTGACAATCGCCTATGAACTTGAGTGGTTTATGTCATCTATTATGTAACTGTACTTTTACAATGAACATTGTTCTTTGAATCTCTAGTGTCTTTTTATTCTGTAGCAAATGATACAACTAGTAACACTAATGATTGGGTTCTTATGAACATAATAATCTTTTCTTTTTGGTATCCATTTTGGGGCACCGACTAATTCGGAAAACTGTTATGTAAGACTCATTAAATGGAGATGCGCTCTCTACTAGATTTTTTTCCATTTTTAGGTCTCAAAGTAAAGCTTCTGGTTAAAGGTTTAGGAATTATATCCATCCTACCACAATCCTTAGTAACAAATATGATAATCGTATTGAACCTAATCTTCATGATGATATGAAATTGTACAGTTAAGATAGCCAACATGTTAAAAAATCTAGACTTACTATATTTAGTTTTGAATTTTTCTTCTGTTTATTATAAGGTGTCCAGTTGTAGAGATTTCATGAAGGGACGAAAGAAGGTAAGACTATTATTACCTTATATTTTAGGTTAAGAAAGGAGAAATTCAGGCTCCAAAGTTGAAACTAGAAGATCCCAATAAATCTTACGTTCAACGACCTATGAAACGAGGTTAAACACATGTACTCAATTAGTTTTGTTTCACTGATATTTAAAGCTTGAACTGACTATGGTGGAGTGTAAGCTTCACACTTGTATCAATTTGTATTTGTAGCACACTTAGTTATTCTGCAGCAAAATATATTTAGCTGCTTATTTTAGATGTATATTACGTTAGACTATACATCTATGTGGAACCCTTAATTATTGCATTTGGCATACATTTTTGTCTATGAACTGAATCCTGATAGGCTATTCGTGATATATATGTTATATGCATATACGACAGATGAAATAGGAGTCACTGTTGTGGAGGTTTATCTATGGAACTTGATTGTCCATTATATTGGATCTATTTTTCAATTACAGGAGTTAAAAAAGAGGAAGAACAAATAGAGTAGCTTGAATACAACAATAAAGAAAACGACATCAATAAAACATATAGAAGAAACACAACTCGATTAGAAGAGGATCCAACCTAGAATTCTGTTTCGAGCAGAGCAGCAATGATTCAAGCAAAAAGACGCGATTAGGAGAGGAACGTCAAGATTAAGCAGGAAGAACAAAAAGTTAAGCTTGACTACAACAATGAAAAAACGACATCAGTAAAACATATAAAAGAAACACAACAACTCGAACGGAAGAGGAACCTGAAACTTCGTTTCGAGCAAAGTTGGGGTGGAATTTTGTTTTGAGCAAAGCAGCAACGATACAAGAAAAAAGATGTGATTAGGTAGAGGAACGTCAAGAAAGATTAAGCAGGAAGAAAAAAAGAGTAGCTTGAATATAACAATGAAAAATGACATCAACAAAAGATATAGAAGAAACACAACAACTCGATTGAAAGAGGAACCAACCTAGAATTATTTTTCTAGCAAAGCTGGGGTGGAATTCTATTTTTAGCAGAGCAGCAACGATACAAGCAAATAAATGCGATTAGGGTTGTGAAACATCAAGAAACGTCAAGATTAAGCAAAAACTGTGAAGAGGACAAAGTGATGACCTTGATCAGTTGCAATGGCGATCTAGAGCTCATACTAGGACATTAGGATGGGCTGCTGTATTTTGAGAAAAAAAGACGATGGTCTTTTCGTTTACCTTCAGTATACTTTAATTTTAAAGCCTAAAATTTTGTTAAAACTGAAATTTTTGTTTTTTAATATTCTAGTATAAAAAATGTGGAACTTTTCTCCCGCTCAAGGCCCTCAATATAATTTGGGACCAGTGAATTAACTTTTTAAGGACTAGATTTAATACCTTCTCAATAAAATGTACAAATAAGGACCGAAATATATTCTCGTCCCAATAGATATACTTTTAGAGACGTGATAATTCATTGGTCCCTAAATGTTGGTCTTAAATAAGGCTTTTTCTTGTAGTGTTCATTGACTTTCCTAGAAAGGGCCACCACCATTAGGTCTACCATTTCAAGGTTCATCATTTCACACAAGAAAGGGCCACCACCATTAGGTCTACCATTTCAAGGTTTAACATCACATTCATTCCTACACTCATCACGAAGGGCCACCAACATTAGGTCTACCGGTTCAAGACATAGCCTAGAATACTTCATCATTCATTCATTCATTCATTAAAGACTACCAACATTAAGGTCTACCAATTCAAGACATTAAGACATGAGTCAAGATACATTCATTATACAAGAATAGGATGTCTAAGCCTACCAATTCAAGATATAAAATATGTAGAAGACATCACTTCACATTCCATCATCATCATTCATGAGTGTCAAATTGATAATTAGCCTTTTCAATAGCAACACATTTACATTTACAACATTATCACATTAACTTCATTGGATTCACATTCATATACAATATATCATGACAACACTTCAATTCCTCATACTATGCCTTCGAGGCAATGAATCTCAAATCACCAACACACCAACAATTCACTATAATTAAGGCATGAATAATTATAAAATCCAATAACCCAAAGCAATTTATATATATTCCATTCATAAGCTTTCATAATCAACAAACCCACTTCATAAAGGCACAATTTAGGAATTTAGAGAATTCGTGGGTTCATAGAGTACTTTCATCATAAATCATCGATTAAACACTAATACAATCATAATATGCTATTAATAACAATTTGAAAATGCTTGAAGAAGGAACCCATGAGATTGAGTAAAACCCTATGTTTTTCATGAACTTGAAAACTTTGAAAATTACTTTGAATTGACTCTAGGGGTAAAAGCTACCCCTTGATGCAGGATCACCATACCTTTATTGAGATTCCCCAAAAAATTTGAGGAAGAACACCTTGAATCCACAACCCTAGCTCCCACTTCTTCTTCTTCTTCTTTGGGAACTTCTAGAGAGAGAATTTTTGAAAGGATGAACTCTTTTGATTTGATTAGGGTTTTCTTAAAGAGTGACTTAATTCAAGGAATTTCAAGTCTAAAAAGGTTATATACATACTAGGAAAGGAATAAAATAATGTGGACTCAACTTTTGGAAAGAACTAAGGACCCACAAAGTTAAAACTTAAAATTGTACACCCTTCATGTCTTGGCTCTCCCTTTGGACTCATAGGCGACTCGCCAAGTGCACCCTTGGATCGCCCAATTTTCCAGTGAACTCATTAAATGGGCAGATCATTAGGCGATCTAGAGGGGAAATGGGTGATTCGCCAACCTGCTTAGCGAGCTACGACTTAGCTCGCCCTTTATTCCAGAACCTAGGCCTATGGGACAGCCCACTAGGCGATCACAAGGGCACAATGGTGAATTGTCCAAATATTTGGGCGATCAAGTAGCCCTATCGCCAAAAGGTCCATCAAAGAACAAGGTGTCACGACCTGAGACTATACCCCGGAAGCGACTCGGTGTACTCGACCCCGAAGGGGTCTTATATAAGCCTCATAGCATTTATTCATCTCATAGGTAATAGAAATAGCACATAATTAAAAAAAAATATTAAAAAAAAACATACAATCTAAAGACATTCATTTAAAAGAAAGTGGAAGTCTAACGTCTCACATGGCCATCTTAAAAATAATACTTCAAACAAAATAGGGACATGGCCCTTTACAATCGAAGTCTTAACAATAGTCTAAAAACATAAAAGAACTAGAAACATGAAAAGTCCTTGTCCTAGATCTATGAGGACATACCCAAAATGTCTTGGAGAACACTAATCCAAGCTTTACTAGAGAGAATGCAATCAATTGCCGGAACCTACACTTGTAGTAAAACATAGAAGAAGAATGGATTAGCACAATTAAGTACTAAGTATGATAGCCATACAAAAACATGCTTAAAAGGGACATTTGTTTGAAAAACATGCTTTTATGCCATTTTGATAAAACTTTATGAATACAAGTATAAGGGTCATAATATTCAAATATAACCAACATACAAGTCATTTATCACAATAGAGACATGTTCAACACATATAACCCAATACCTTCACATAAACCTTCACTCCAAGTAACCCTTAGGATATACCTTGTGCAATGTATGGATAGCATCCCATACCACCATCCACACCAAGGCACCACCTTAAGGTCACCAAAAGTGAACTTACCATTCAACCTTTCCACCTTCAACAATATTCATTCATAAAGACATAACCATTAACTAAGACATAATCATTACATAAGGACCATCACCTAAGATAACTCTAAGTCACACTTATGCAATGTCCAAGTAGCATCCCATACTACTACTCACACTAAGTGCTCCTTTGAAGTCACCATAGGCTAAGAACATTCATACTCAACAAGTCATAACAAGGAACTAACTCATATATATACCACCCAAGTATAGCATGCATTATTACATTACACATATAAGCATTTATGTCACCCATTCATTAACTTCATTAAGAACACCTTCATTCATTAGACATAAGATCAAAACCTTCATTACCATCATCATAAGAGCCCATTCATTTCATTAACATTATAAGGACCACACCATGACCCCCCTCAAATGCCTACTTGTGCAATGCATAGATGGCATCCCATTCCACCACCCACACTAAGTAGTACATCCTTAAGAAGCCATAATTCATTAATCATTATTGTGGGGGTAAGCCTTAACCTACATAGACCATGTGAGCTTGACAGGAATCTCGGTGTCACCCTCACCGAATAAAGGGATTCCTACTTGCCTAGGTAGGACCATCGTTTGTTTAGCCTTAAGTGGATCCACTAGCTAAACCTATGTGGGCACATAGTTTATGGGATAGGGAGATTGCTACTAGATACCCCGCCTCAACTAACGTATGAGTATCCATCTCAAGAGATTGCTACTAAGTGCCATGCCTCTACTCACGTATGAGCATCCATCTCAATCCATATCCACTCGGTGCTTGGCATTATTCCCCACTGAGTATTTGGCATGCATTACATTAGTTCATTATGGGATAAGAGATTGTTACTAGATACCCCGCCTCAACTAACGTATGGGCATCCATCTCAAACCCAACATTCATTAAAAAGGGATAGGGATTGTTACTAGATACCTCGCCTCAACTAATGTATGATTATCCATCCCAACCCAACATTCATTCATTGGAAAGCTCATAGATTCAAAGATGAGAATAGCCTTTCACCTAGGAATCCCATTTTAGTGAGAAAGTCCTTTTACAACATGTCTTTTCATTCATTAGAGTACAATTGAGAATAGTCTTTCAGTAGACTCAACATTCATTAACATTATCATAGAACTTCATTCATTCATTCATTCATTCATGTGTGTGTGTGTGTGAGAATATCCTTTCACATAATCACCATCATCCACAAGTGTTAATAGAGAGATAACGTTCAATCCTAACACAAATTATCTTCTAAACATGTTCATAATTCATTCATTTAGATCACACACATGCTTCACATCACATTCATATATACAACATCATGATAATACTTAAATTCCTCATACTATGCCTTCAAGGCCATGATCACAATGTACATAGTAAGTAAATACCTCCACCTTTCAAGTGGATCAACAATTCAAGCATAATTCTACTTTAACATGAAAATTAGGTCATCACTTGCCCTTTCAAGGCCATGATCATAAGTCACCAACAATCCTTTAACTAATACAATTAGGCATGAATAGTGATTCAATTCAACAATCTAAATCAATTTAGGCATATTCCATCAACATTCATTCAATATCAACAAACCCACTTCATAAGGCACAATTTAGGAATTGAGAGAAATCATGGATTCATAGAGTATTTCCATCATAAATCATCAATTAAACACCAATACAATCATAATTTTCCATTAGAAACCATTTGAAAACGTTTGATGAAAGAACCCATGAGATTGAGTAAAACCTAGGGTTTTTGAGAAACTTGAAATCACTTTGGATTGGCTCCTTCAATGGAAAATTAGGCAAATATGCATAAAACCAACACAACCTAACATTTCATAATTTAAATAGCACATAGCTCAATGAGAACACACCAACTATTACAAGTCAGCAACACATGGGATCAAGTTCACCAATCACAAGTTCCACAAAAAGGCACTCATAAGTACAAAAATTATAAAGATATGCAATGCAATGTCAAATATAGTGATGCATGTCTTACCTAATAAAACACACTCATTGTCTCTCAGTCCTGGACCCATGGGGAACATATCTATCACTGTATCAATCGCAACGTGCGATAGGACCCTCGATGATAAAATCTGTCACAGTGTGCGACATGTCCCTCGATAATAGAATATGTCGCGGTGTGTGGCACATCCCTCGAATCCTAATATCCATCACGATGCATGACACGTCCCTCGATATAGTACATTCTCTTTAATATCTTATTCTTCGTCAATTCACATAACACTTGTCACAACCATGTCTCAAAACCAATGCAAATGACATGTTCATACAAATAATGAGGATATGACCATTTCCATAACAATGCACACAACAACACAATTGTGATACAACATCAACAATGAATAAACCTTTCAAACCATTCTCAACACATCACACACCAATAATTAATCACATTGCCTTTTATTACCCCTATTTAATCATTAGAATTATTTAATATGGACAAGTCAACTCATCACTAAGTCCCATTCCTAGCCAATATATACCACAAGGAAATACACGATTTTATACATTTAACAAGGGTTGAGAAATCCACTTGCCTCTATCAGTAGAACCGTTACTCTTTGACTTGAGCATTTTTTATTTTTTTTGGGCTTCCAAATCAATGCAATCTATTCAAATAAAATAATCACAATAAGATTTTGACACTAACAACACACATATTACAATATGTATAGCCTAGACCTGAAAAGTCACCCAAATACATAATCAAGTTCATAATCGTGATGCCAATTAACATGTCAACTCTCAAATTTTCCAAATTCAATCCTAGGGTTAAGTTTCAATTTCTTCAATATAATAAATCTAACGGTATTATTATAACTCAATATCCCCATTCTAAATTAATAATATTCCGTCCAATATACTAATACTAGCATTCCAATATAAGTGAATAATTTTAGATAAAAAGTTATTGCACCAGTGTTTTAAATAGAATTATCGAAAGATAATTTTCGTGAAGACAAATGACCTTAAAGAGAAAATAATAATCAAGTAATTAAAATTGATACGAGGATACAAAATGATTTTGGGAACAAAATCAACATTTCTCAAAGGAAAAAGCTAAAGTTAAAATCTGTCATCATTACTTCATAATTTCCCCCCTTAACTTGTCCATTTTTTTAGAAAATAATGTCCCATGTATGTTGTCTCTTTCACTAAAAAATATAACAACAACAATATTTAATTAATAGATGAATTATGCTATCAGAATTAAATAATAGCAGTTAGCAAAAAGAAAAACTCTTACCTAAAGGAAGAGCACTCGTTGATCACGTCCTCTTCTTACATTGTATGATATAACGCCGCATGGACTGAGTTGTTCCCTCAAACAATTTAAGTCTAATTAATTTTAATATATGGGCCAAGTGGTATAAGATATTAAATAAATTTTAGACTTGACCCATTAACGACTAACTATACATTAATTATTTAATAAATACACATCGATTAAATCACTAATATTATCGAATAATTAAAAAAATTTAAACCAACTTCACCGACTAATCCTAAATAACTCGAGGCAACTATTGAGAGGGGTAAAACTGTAATTTTATGAAAATTTCTAAAAATAACCTTCTAGGTCATTACACTCGTGTGGTTTGAATGTTGTTCATACGCATATTATTAAAATCACCCATGTTGTCATTTTGACCAAAGTGACTATCGTTGTCACTGCCATCGTCACTCATTGTATAAGACCTGCAAATCAGCCAACAACAACACGAAACAACAATCTACTACAAATACAAAATTACAAACTAATTTCTCAATTAGAATTCTCAGTCATCACTCCATGGAAGCAGCTTCATTAATTATAACGCTCAAGTGTACTCCTTAAAACAAATTAAAAGGGACTGCGGTCGTAGTCAATAAATACCTAATAATGAGTCGGAGTGGATCCCACAAGAAATAGTTTATCGTAGAGAATTCTTATCAAGAAATTTGGAGTGTAAAATTGCTCATCTGTACTAGTACGAACAAGTGGGTGGATAATTTCACCAATTTAATAAAAGGCTTTGGTTATCAATTATCACAATTAATCTGAGATTTTGAAGAATTCAAGAATAAACAAGCAATCTAGGGGTGTGTGGTTTGGAAATCAATATCACATAGGGGTAATTGTGCTACTCTATAGTGATGAACATTCATGAATAGGCTAAGTCATATTCATTGCCGCTAATCGTCTTTCGATCTCAAATCATCTATGCATAGAATATCATTTCGGCCTCATCTAATTGTCAATCCAAACAACCCAATATCTTACTTTATTCTCTCTTTCAATGAAGAAATAGGACATATAGATCCGACCAATAACCTCTATTTTCAAGCAAGTTACAGACATCAAACCTAAATTTCTAGTATTAGACTAATTACCCACTCCAATCAATCTCTTTTGAGCATTGACCGGAGATCAAAAGTAGGAATTCAGTTTGCAAACTTAACTCATAAATTAACCACATGCTAATTAGACCAAACTTATGTATGAACAGATGCAAAATAGAGCATAGCACAATACACACTACATTAAATCAACACCCAACCCCATAATTGCACTCCTAGACCTTGGGGTTTTAGCCACCCATCATAAAAATTAAAGAGATTATACTTTCAATGAAAGCAACCATGGGTTACATGAAAGTAAGCAATTACAAGTAAACCCACTTCAGATTCATCTTCAATCTATCAAATTTTTAAGCACAAAGTTGAAGATCCAAAAAGCTAGAAAGTGTTCTTCACAAAGGTAAATTGTTCTCTGTAAAACCCCAGAAACTAGTAAGCTAAACTAGAGCTTGACGTTAGGGTTAGAGTTGTAAATTTTGCTTCTCGTACTTAGAGCAAAAGATTTCGGGTTAGAACGTCAAGGTACGACTCCCCAAGGACCAACAAAGGGTCCTTGAGGAGGACAAACCAAGGGTCCTTGAAGAGGACCCTAGCAAACTACCCCAAGGAAGCTGCCCAGGGCAGTGCACCCACGAAGGGACCCACGCCTCGTAGGGGGGTCCACGTTGCGTGGATGGCTTCGTGGGTCAGGGTCCCAAAATAGGAGTTTTAGACAACCACCCATGGAATACCAACACACCCCGTGGGTCCACCCACGGCCTATGGGCGTGGTCTTGTGGGGGAGGCAGTGGCTTGGGTTAAGGCGGTTAAGTAAAGGCATGATGGAACTTTCAAAAATTAAATAGGGGTTAAGTGGTGACCTTTTAACTTATTTCAGACCACCTATATAAAGACTTTACACCCCTAAATTCATTGATCCTAGTCATTATTTCAACTCACCAAAAGAAACCCAATTCCCTCTCAAATATTCTCTCTCTGGAAAGTGAAGAAGAAGAAAAAGAAGAGAATCAAGATAGGTCAACTCAAGACTCCATTGTTGCAAGCTTTGTAAGGATTTATAATCAAGGTACGTTAGCTTATTCATCCATGGATTCTTCCATCCCTGGAGCCCTCTAGAAATCCCCCAATTGTGAAGATGAAATCCCCAATTCAAGTTAGGGTTCCTTCCAATGTTGTGGGTTAAGTTGAGTATGAATCGAACTGAGTGGATATTGATTGTTTATAATTGAATTAGTAGTGAATCATGTTATTATAATGAAAATACATGTTTTCAATGTCTAACCCTAGTCTAATTAATGAAATTGACGTAATGTGGGTTTGTGCCTTAAAGAGGGAAATTGAAGACTTAGAGATGATCTTCTAGAATTGATGACATGTGTAGTAATTGGTTAAGAATGAAAGTATAAAGACATGTATTGAATTAGATTAAGGTATATGTGATGGATCATAACTAGTAATGTTTGAGGTTGAATCTTTATGATGAGATATGGTTAGAATTGTTTAAGAATGAAGTTTGTGACTAGAATGTGTTGTGATCTAGATATGTAAAATGATTGTAAGAAGTAAAGCTTTGAGAGTAGGGCTTGTATTCATGAATGTTGATCACTAGGGCTTTGAGAGTAAAGCTAACATGATGAATTCTGTATGAAATGGCCTTGAGAATAAAGTCTATGTGAGTAGTAGACTAAGAGAGAGAATTGTGGTGGAAGGCCTTTACCCACCTAGTCTACCTTATGAATGTTTGAATTCATAAAGTGATAGAATAACTTGAACATGGATTGGTTATCAAGGACATCCTTCCATGAAACATGAATGTTAAGTACGGCTTAATAACTAGTATAGAGGGTGTATGCTTGGCCTTAAGTGGATATTGACAATGAGATAGAGGCTCACACATAGTTGGGTCCGGACTTCAAAAATAAAGGTGGTTCACACTTAGTTGAGTTCGGGCTTCCAAATAAAAAGGGGGACCGTCCCATAGTAGAGTACGGGTTTTCTCAAGGTAGGTCTCATGAAATGGAAGCCTTCACCAAGTGAAGTCTGAGTTTCTAGTAGAAATCTTCGTATCCAAGGGACTAAGCCATGCTTAAAGAAGTATCTCGTAGTGTTCAATATGATGAACTAAGACATACTTTGTGTAACGACCCAGAAAATGATAGAGTGAAACTAGAGCCTCACATGTGAGTTTAGAGTCGAGAACCTAATGAAATGATTATATTTGAATTTGACCCAAAAAGTTCTTAAAAATGTGCTTCGGAAGTTACCGAAAACTTGTT
>JAJOOR010035566.1:0-10463 GCA_036250505.1 Solanum acaule | reverse complement strand
AATGCAAGCTCATTAAGGTATAAATTTCTATCTCTTGATGTGTGGCTAAAACCCCCAATTCTTGGGGTGTGATTTAGCGAATATGAGTTAAGATAATTATTGGGTCTTGCTTGCTGATAGATTAAATGTAGTTTAATGGTGATTTCGTCTAGTAGTTGTGGTTGAATCTAATGGATTTGTAGTTGCAAATATAAGTTCACTCATGTGTTTTCGGCTTGCTCGAGAGAGAAGTCGCGAAACCAAGACCACTAGATTGATGTCCTAAGGAGTAGGTCGACATGAGGCTCAGCCCGAGAGGGTGAGCCCTAGTCCCATATCCCAACACTCAGCTCGAGAGAGTGAGTGGGGTAAGGCGTAGGCTGGTCTTCATGTGGCAAGCGGTTGTCCGAGAGGAATCCATTTGAAACGGGGTAAGTTGCTCGAGAGAGAACTTATTCCCACATAAAGCTTAGCCTAGTCACTATTACTCTATAAATTTTCTACCGAAAGCATGTACCCAATAATTTAGATTAACCCGTATTCCGGTCACATCCCAAGAATCTCCCTCTCATTGCTTAGATTTCTTTGTTGATTTCGCTAATTTTAGCTTACTTGTGACAAAAACCCTATTTGATATTTGACACTTTTGTGTCACCCCCTTTATCTACTATGTTTTTATTCGTTAACTTCTTTAGCTATGACTAATTAGAATGAAATTCTAAGCTTTTATTAATTCTCAAAACCACTCCCTTAGGACACGACCCCAACCCTTGGTTGAGTTACTATTCTATTGCACGATCGTAGACACCCGAATCGTAAGACGTGTCATTGATTACGCAAACATCAAAATGGCGCCGCTGCCGGGGAGATGTGTTATTTGAGAATTTTTTTATTAGTAGAATTTTTTTTGTTCTTCTTAGATGTAGTTTACTAACTTAATTTTTAATTTAGTTTTGTTGGTTTGTCTGTATCCAAACAGAGGAAGCAAGCATGGCGAGCAGTACTCGGGAGCTAATGAAGTTTCCTCCATTAGAGGTGATGATGTTCTGGGATTGTATCCTCACCTTCAAGCAATTGGAAGGTGAACGGATTCACAAGTCATGGGCAAAATTTAATGACCTGATTACTCAATGCTCAACTTATAAAATTCCTGATATGGCACTCCTAGACTGCTTCTACAGAAGTCTTGATCCCGGAAACAAGAGGTTGGTTGACCAACTCATTCCGGGAGGCCTTGCAAAACAGTCATATGTGAAAGCATCCCGACTGCTTAATCAAATGGCTGAAATGCATCAAGAGGTAGAAAAAGACTTCATTTTGGCCGCCCTAATGACTCAGATTGATGAGTTGGCCAAGAAGATGGTGAAGATCGAAGTCCAGTAAAAAAAGAAGGATAAATACATCCCTCCTAATGAGCGAAGAAATCCTAAGGACAATGAGGTTAAACTCCTTGAGGGAATGCTCTAAATTATTCTCCATAAGGTAACTGAGCAAGATAGAAAGCTGGAGGAAATGAATGAAGACATTAAAGGGATGAAAAGATTGATTTGGTCTCAATCCAGAGCAGTCCAGCTGCTTGAGAACCTTATGGGTCATGCGTCGCCCGATCTATACTCGCAACAAAACAAGGGGTTGCCTATTGATACTGTGGCTAACCCTAAAAATAGAATTTGACAGCTGACATTCATTGTGCCACGACATTAACTAAGGCTATGTTTGGGAGGCAACCCAAAACCCTTAACTGCTTTAAATTATGTTATCTTTGAAATAAAAGTGTTTTGATTTTGTAGGATTGGGTATGAAAAGTTTGTGAAAAGTAGAGGATGAATTGCACAGGTTCAATTGGCGAATGGCCGACCAAAATCAGCGAGACCGATGTTTGGATCCTTACTTTGACTGAGGGTCCTGTAAAACATGGCGAGATAGATAAACACTCGGCGGATTGCCGAGTAGCGGAGCAAATTCAACTAATATCGCCGAATGGGTGAGTTTTGGGGGGTTTTATAAATCCACGGGTCTTGACTTTCAACCTTTTTTATATTCCCTCACTCTCGATTTTCGCAAAATCACACCTACTTAGTATTTTCAGAATTTTCGCACCTTGTAAGTATTCTAGCTGCTTTAGTAGTGCATGGATCTGTACTAACCTGCTGCCTAGCATCACGATCTTGACTTAATCTGCCTAACAGGTTGGTTCTCCAAACCCTGCATTTAATTATGATATTTATACTCTAATCGCAAGTAATTTTATCCTATGTCGTGTGCTGTGCTGTTCTGATAAATTTAGACTATTCGGCGTGCTGAGGCGAGCTAGCCGAATCACTCGGCGGTTCGCCAAATGACCCCACCTCGCAATTAATTTCATGTTACTTGTGACAAGTGCTCTGTAACTTTCGGCCAGAAATCTTTGATCGCCAAAAGCATTCGGCGACTCACCGATCTATTCGACGAGTTTTTCTACAATTATGCCCCTCCAAATTTCATTTAGTTGTTTTAACTTCTTCTGAATTCTTTGTATAAATGGCTAGATCTAAAGTTGCAGGAAGAAGCAGGCCATCCCAAGGTAAAACAAAAGGGATTACAATCAACGAGGATGCAGATGCAGTCAGAAGCAAGGTTGCTAAACTTTCCACAACTGATGAAAAAGGCAAGGGCAAATACAAGATCCTTGAATTATCAAATGCAAGCACTGACAGTAATGACTTTTATAAAAATGACCCTAACTAATCTGAAAGCGAATGAGTGGGTTTTGATGAGGATGATTTGTTAATAGCATAGAGGGCTGAGCGGCGAACTAAGAAGTTGAATGATCCATCTAGGGCCAGGACTCTCCAACCTACCACTACTACACCTCCAGTTCCAGAGCAGGCACCTCCAGTATAAGGTTCTCCGCCTAAATCAATGAATCGAGTAAAAGCTGAGGGGCTGATGAGTATTCTCGAGGAAAAGTGTCTGTCCATAGACGGGGTTATAGACAGGCACCCAAAGATAATGGAGTGTTTGAGATACCACAAGTTCCAAATCTTCACAAAACCCCCGTGGCCCTTATATTCCAAACTGGGTAAGAGAGTTCTATAGTGCATACAGTGCATTAAAACCCCAGCAAAAGCAGCTAGCAGCAGCCTTCAAAGAAGTTGACTATGTGGTTGTGAAAGGTAGAAGGGTGAAGTGTGATAGTGAGGATATCAACGCGGTCTTGGGGATGTCCACGAATATTAAGGATCACTGCCAGTACTTGATCAGAACGATGAAAAAGTAGTTAGCTCCACTACTTTCAGATGAGACTCCAAAGTGGTCGGCGGAAAGAGTTTCGACTGAAAAGAAAGAACTAAACATTACCGCAAGGTTCTGGTTCGATTTTATCAGCAGCACAATTATGCCATCCCAAAATGAGTCGATCCTTCGCCTTGCCAAGGCAGCTTGCCTGAGTTGCATCATACATGAGACTCAGATAAACTTGGGTACAATCATTGCTTCAGAGATACTCATGCGTGCAAGACAGAGCCGAACTTCACTTCCATTCCCAGTCTTAATCACAGAATTATGCAAACAAGCCCGGGTGCCTCGAGATGCCAAGAAGGATGTGGAAGTGATGCCCACAACCTCTACTAATATTCGGAGGATCGAAGCCGAGTAACTTAAGGATAAAGTAGGAAGGAAAAAGGCAACATCAGTGGAGTTAGTAAACACAGAACCATCGCCTGCAGAGGCACCTCTGCCTACTGCGACCCCTGGGCCTTCAGGTATACCCATTGCCACTGCTACTCCTGCTAATACTCCAGGTTCTTCTACTGCTGCTCGGTCTCCAAGACCCACTACTGTTGCGGTTGTTTCTCGGCCTCCACTCACCTAGGCTTCCCTACTCCGGATGAGACAACTAGCCCTTTCTGCTGATCGTCGGGCTGCTAGTTTAGAGGCCACTGTTCCAGGCATGATCCAGGTTACCCTAACTGATGTTGTGACACCTCTAAGCACTACCATTGATGCCCTAGCGGCTAGGATAGCGGTCTGTAAACACAACCAAGGGTCCACAGAGAAGATGACAACCTTAAAAACTGTCATTGTTGAACTACGAAAAAATGTAGACCACCTGAAGTCCATCGATGTGTCCATGGTATTTGGAACAATGGAGATTCCAGACATGCCTGATATGCCTCAGACCACCACTGGACATCGGGATAGAGCAAACCAGATAGCCGATCCTGAGTCAGAAATAGAAACTGATGAAGAGATGCTTGAGGAGCCTGAGAGAACTGCAGATAAAGACCTGACCAAGATGGAAGCAATGATGATAGATGCTAATGTGCAAGCTTCATTAGCACCTGTTATGGGATCTAGTGGAGCTGGTCCTTCTGGGGGTCACTCCGGGCACTGATGCCCAGGCAGATGGAACGACTGCTTAGACATGATTCCCTCTTTACCTCCCTCTCTTTCTTTCTTTAATTTACTTTAGGATGTTTGTTATTTGCATTTGAGGATAAAATACTTTTATTTGTGGTGGGGTGAGGCCCACCTTTGTGTGCTATTTGAAGTTTGTACGTTATGTATACTTAGGCTTTGTGCTTAAATTGTGTTAAATACTGCATTCTATGGATGTTTGAGCTCACGGCTCCTTTTATTTTAAATTGCAAAATGATTTTGACCCTTTCAAAAAAATTTGAATTTTTCGCACATTTTCGCCACCCTTTATATGCTCTTGAATGTGGCTGTTCTTTTGCAAAAATTTGAGTCTCGATTCCAATCAATATCGATGCCTTGAATAGTGCTCTCAATCGAACGAACATGAATGTGTGGCTACGATGAGGCCAAATGAAGTTACATAGATAATATTTGATCTCTTTGCATATCGTTTTGACTAGCCTAGTATTGAATTGAGTCTCTTGTGATGATCATTGCACACTAGCGAAAGCGTGGAGTCTTGTTTAACTCATAGTGTTAATGCCTAATGTGATGAGCTTACCTGTGAACTATGCATGATAGATCCTAAAATTTTCCCCATTGGTCCGGTCAACTGAGTGATGCTATCTTTTGATATGACATTAGGCAACTTTTACGAGTGTAAACCAATTTGACGTATACCTCTTTTGTGACCTACCTTGTGAGCGTGTGATTCTATCTTGAACACCCCTTGAGCCTTACCTTTTTTTGGAAGAAACTTGATGAAAACTAGACCTTTCTTAATCCATCACCCATAATCCTCATAAAGTTGTGGTTAGTTTGAATAGCCAACTTAAGACAAAAGCCTAAGTTGGGGGTGTGGTGAAAAGAGAAGGCAAATCAAGAAGTGCAAGAAAGCCCCTCCTACCCATGGTTTTGAGGAAAATGGAACCCCTCTATATATATATATATATATATATATATATATATATAAAAGACAGAAAAGAAAAAGAAAAAGAATGAAAAAGAAAAGTTGTAGAATAAAGTTGAAAAATGAAAGGGGGTTCCCAAACAATCTATGGAAAGTGAATAATAGGAGGACTTATGAGCACTGAAGAGAATGATGAAGGAAAAGGAAAGTAAGTGTTGGGAGGACCACATTTCATGAGGATGAAAGTCATTGAGCCTAAATGACCATACCTTTGCAGTCAGCCTCATTATAAGCCTTGTTAAGACCTTCGTGATCTTGAGAGAGTCGAAACAAATGTTGATTGGAAAATACGGGCAAACCTATGGGTGAAATCATGCATTATGTTCTTTTTTGTGAGTGTGAGTGTTGCATCTGATTCCAAAGATTTAAACTATGAAACCATTGTGTGAATATGGAATCATTCTTTGTGTGAGGGCATTTGAACACTATAGTAGAGCTTGAACTTGCATTTGAAGCAAGTATTGTGAGCATGAGCTTCGTTGATATTGGTGAGTCACAACTTGAATCTTTGAGTGCACATTTGATCTTTGCATAAGTAAATTGAGTCTTGTTATGTGCATTCATGATTGAGTCTTGTATAGCACTGTTCGAGACACCCTTTTTGAACGGCTGAACTTGAGTTTACTTGACGACAAGCAAAATTTAAGTTGGGGGTGTTGATGAGTCCATAATTTGGACTCATTTAGGGATATATTTTGATGTAATTAGTGTCCTCAAATGCATGTTTTATCCCGATATCTGATGAAAACCTTTAAGTTTCATGTATTTGAAGTTTAAGGCAAAACATGGACACTACTTAGCAAAAAGGAGCAAAAGAAGCCGAAAGAACGAAGATCTACGAATCGCCGAACCCATTCGGCGAATCGCTAACAGATCGCATATTCGCCTTTTGTTCCAGTGTTCTGAGCCCTGAAGGAAAGGATCAAGTCGGCGGAAAAAGGAAGCAGTCAGCGCATCGCCGAGAAGTTCCGCGAAATAGAACCATGTCGCCCAATAACCCAGAGCACGACGATGTTGAGGGTTGGTGCAAGACGGCGATGAACTACACCAAAAGGAGAATCGCTGAGATAATCGGCGATTCCGACTAACGACGCCGAATGATCCATTGCAACACAAATCTGTAAAACCTATAAATACTAGTTAGAGTTTTAGTTTTAGTGTGGAACAATTATTATAATTTTCACTTAGAATCGAACATTATTGTAATTTTCAGTCTAGAATATTTTCATATTTATGCTCTGAGTCTGAGAAGGTTTTGAAGACTTGAAGAAGAAGAGGGTTTCATCTCCAAGGATTTGGACTTGGGTCTCTTGGATTCTTCATTCTTAGCCTGTAACAAGACTTAAATCTTCATACCCATTTAAATGCAAGCTCATTAAGGTATAAATTTCTATCTCTTGATGTGTGGCTAAAACCCCCAATTCTTGGGGTGTGATTTAGCGAATATGAGTTAAGATAATTATTGGGTCTTGCTTGCTGATAGATTAAATGTAGTTTAATGGTGATTTCGTCTAGTAGTTGTGGTTGAATCTAATGGATTTGTAGTTGCAAATATAAGTTCACTCATGTGTTTTCGGCTTGCTCGAGAGAGAAGTCACGAAACCAAGACCACTAGATTGATGTCCTAAGGAGTAGGTCGACATGAGGCTCAGCCCGAGAGGGTGAGCCCTAGTCCCATATCCCAACACTCAGCTCGAGAGAGTGAGTGGGGTAAGGCGTAGGCTGGTCTTCATGTGGCAAGCGGTTGTCCGAGAGGAATCCATTTGAAACGGGGTAAGTTGCTCGAGAGAGAACTTATTCCCACATAAAACTTAGCCTAGTCACTATTACTCTATAAATTTTCTACCGAAAGCATGTACCCAATAATTTAGATTAACCCGTATTCCGGTCATATCCCAAGAATCTCCCTCTCATTGCTTAGATTTCCTTGTTCATTTCGCTAATTTTAGCTTACTTGTGAACCCCATTTGATATTTGACACTTTTGTGTCACCCCCTTTATTTACTATGTTTTTATTCGTTAACTTCTTTAGCTACGACTAATTAGAAAGAAATTCTAATTTTCTATTAATTCTCAAAACCACTCTCTTGGGACACGACCCCAACCCTTGGTTGGGTTACTATACTATTGCACGATTATAGACACCTGAACTGTAAGACGTGTCATTGATTACGCAGACATCAGTGGATCAAGGGTACCAAATCTTGTGATGTTCACCTGGTTGAGTGAGAAGATTGGGAAGATTTGGTTATTTCGAATGACATAACTGGTGTTGTCTTGGAGTAGTTAAAGTATTTTAGTGGTTCTACATGTACCACCTTTATTATGAGAATTTATAGAAGAGATACCATGCGTATTTGTGGTTGTCCGGCAATCTTAATATTCCTCTAGTCGTCGAGGTCATGTATCAATTATGTGTGGTTGAATATGAGGATCATTGAGTCCAATTCTATTGTTCTTAAGAGGTAATCTACAATTACTAAATCAAGCATTTCGATCGTGTTGTTGGAGGGGTTGTATGCTTGGACATATCCCTCGATGAGTATCTGATTTCTAAGGATCAAAATTGTTATAACTTAAGCTCATGGGAATTTATGTTGTGGGATGGAGATATTGTTAAGAACTATAATTGTTTCTGTATTATGAGTGTGTGTTGGTTTATTATATTCAGGTTCACTTCTATTTGTGGCGAGTATTGACTTGGAATGTTATCATGCTTAAGTGCTAAAGATTCGTCTAAATGATTGTGTCAAGGTCCTTGATAACATGTTGTAGACGTGTGTACGATCAACTTTGATGGCTATTGGGAATAGCCTTGTTGTTAGTTAAGTGTGCATATAACAATAATTATCACCCGAGTATTGTGATGACTTCATTGAGGCATTGTATTGGAGGATGTGTAGGTCTTCAATTGGTTGGTTTGGGGACGAAAATATTAGCATAAACTGAGACTCAGTTTTGTTAAACAAGATCTTCTGTATGAGGAAGAACCGATTGAAATTCTTGATCGTGATGTCTGAAAGCTAAGGACATGCGAGACATGTATCCCCGGTAATTCGACGATTCATATACTACTCTACGCTTACTTCAGCCATTCTTTCCTAGTTGATCCCTAGGGGACGAGTGATGGGTAAATTGGTATCTATTGTAACGACATGTTCCCTTCATTAGAGAAAAGCCAATGGGGAAAGAATTGGGGCCAGAAAACTTTTGAGCAGTAACTTGGAATTTTCCAACCTAGTCCAGATTTGGATGAAATTAGAGTCACTAAGGTGTAGGAAAATCTGGTAACAATCGGGTGAATTATTTATGATTTTGATTACATGTGTGGTTAGATAAGTCATTAAGGAACCTGTACGTCTTTACAGAATTGAATTCGGGTGAGTAGAACTCCCAGAATCGATCTTAGCGTGAACGGTATTTTCTGAGCGTCGTTGGTTAAAGGTGTGTTGTGGAATGGTGGTCTTGGAATTATTAAAATAACTCACCGGTTCCATGCAAGCCTCTAGGGAGGGAATTCTACAGCCAGGGCTAGGCCGCTGTAGCGGGGTGAGGACCGCTTTAGCGAGTTCGACACGACTTAAAGTCGTAAACAAACCCCAAAACGTCTTTATTCTACACATTTCGACTTTGAGAGCTAAGGAACGACCCCAGACGAGTTCTTGACCATTTTTCACCATTCTTGAGGCTAAAGGTAAGGTTTTAACTCCCCGAATCTGTTTTTCGATCCGTAGAACTTAGTTTCTTGGGTAATTATCATTGGGGAAAGGTTTTGATCTGAAGTAAATGGTGGAAAAGCCCTAATTTGGGTATTCGGATCTTGGGTTGGCCTAGGGTTGATAATGTTGATTATAATCTGGGTAATTAGGCCTCGTTTATTGATCCTTGTGTTAATTGTATGTTTTTTAGACCACGAACAAGCAGAAAGAATCCGAAAAGGGAAGATTCAAGTGCCTTAGGGATTCAAGCTTGGATTTGAGGTAGGTGATTATGATTGTGGTTTGTTGAATGGATCGAGGGTTGCGTTCCGACCCACTAACTTGGCTCGGTTGCCACATTCCGACATAAATATTGGATCGGGTACCACGATCCGGTATGCTAACAGTTTGGGTGTGGGTTCCATGAGAGGACCATTGAATTGGGTTCCGTGGGAGGTGTAATTTGAGCCTATCAAATTTAGGCGCCACTATCGGGGAATTTGGCTATTAGATTAAGTTAAACTACGTTATTGAACTTTAGTCAAATATTTCCTAATTTTAATTTTTTTTCTTTTGTTTTTGTCTCTCTGAGGTTTCTACTCTAGTGTATGCCAAGTACACGGAGTCAATGAGAACCACTTACTCCCTACGATCTAGAACTGAACAGAACTTTGTGGAAAATGAATAATCAAGGAGTGCCAGTTAATCATATCGTAGGAGAGTTAGGTGATGGTGTTGGGTTGTAGCCTCCTAGGGTTGGTGATGAGAATAATCAAGTTCACGTTAAGAATCTACTGAGAGATGCAGTGAGGGTACAGAATCCACCAGGACCAAGACTGCGTGATAACTATAGGGTCAACTTTAATGCTGCTGAATCTAACGGACCTCTTGTCCTACCTCTTCTACCTCTGGGGCGTACATTTGTGGTGACTAGCAGTTTGATACAGATGCTTACTGCGAGGGGCTTGTTTGCGATTTTGGCATCGGAGGATCCACATGCGCACGTAAGCAAGCTAAAGAGTATTTTTAAAAGTTGTGTGGGTCGACCAAACTTAGACATGGATGACATTGGATTGCGAGTATTCCCTCTATCATTGACTGGTGATGCTACTGTGTGGTTTAATGAGCTTCCTTATAACTCAATCTATACATGGGACCAATTGACTGATGTGTTCCTAGCAAGATTCTTTCCAGTGTCTAAGAAGCTAAACCACAAAGATAAACTCAACAATTTTGTAGCACTACCTGGAGAGTCTGTGAGTAGTTCTTGGGACAGGTTCATTTGTCACGACCCGATTTCTCAAGTCATGATGGCACCTACTATAACCCACCAGTAGGTAAGCCAACCCGTAACCCGGAACAATAAGTAATGGGTCTGAGGGTAGAAACTAAACAAGAGTAGGCAAATAACAATATAA
>JAJOOR010035564.1:0-10630 GCA_036250505.1 Solanum acaule | reverse complement strand
TTCACATAAACTCATTTCCTTTCAAAACACAAGTTTTCATGAATATGCATCATATAAAGAAGTCATGGCAACCTATAAGCACATAACCACAAGATTACCTAGGCATACCCCCCCCCCCCTCCCTTAGGAGTGAGCCTATCCCAACACTTCCAAACATCACCAATCTCATAATCATAGGAAGAATTACATTTTCTCATTAAAAGTAAGCTCAACACAATCAACATGGAGCCCAACTGCCATTTCATCAAAACACAACCAAGCATGTTCATCACACCATTTCATGAAGTCAAATATACCATCTCTATACTAGAATGCACAACAACATGAGGAACATGTAAATCATGAAAAATCCATTTTATACAAGGTAAGAATCTTTCAAAAACGTGCAAGACATAAGGAGATCATGGAAATTTCTAAAACACTCATGACACCTAGATATAGAACAAGCCCAAAAAGGAACTTTTGGTCGCAAGCTAGAATGGGAATAGAAGAAAAAGATGAGGATATCAAAACTCTAAATCAATGTTGCTACTCAAGCACATGATCTCCCCGTTGGGAGTAAGCCCTTTTTTACAAAAACCTCAAATACTACTCCTTTCAACCAACTCAAGGCATCATCAAGACTAATTAAGACCTTACTGGGCTTTAAAACTAATAGAGGTCTAATAAGATGCATCCAAATCCTACCAAGGTTAACAAAAGTAATTCTACGGGACAAGGAAATTATAGGACACACATAACATTCAAGACTCCAAAATCAAGAAATGAGTCCTCGAGAACTCATCATTTTAAGATAGAGGAGGAATAGAAGGGAACATAAAGGTATTGGGACATCTCATTGGCCTTTGGCCTCCCAATCAAGCACCTTCAACTAACACCCTTACTAAAATACCACTCCTCAACATTTTCATGGAAGCATTTCCTTATTCTTTCATTTCTTAGCTTGCCGGTCTAAGATCCCAATTGGTACTTCCAACTTAGAGAGGTTCTCATCTAAGCACTCTTGCTCACAAGCAACCTTACCAACAACGCTCAAATCCTCATAGGAGCCTACCAAATCGGGCCAAACTTCTCAAACTCACTACACCTCTTAAGGTGGGATTATCAAGCAAGCCTAATTAATGAACATCAAGGACACTCAATGACCTTCCCATTTAAGCACATTATCCCCCACTTGGGGTAAGCCTATACAAACTCTTTACAACATCACTTCCTTCAATCCTATGGTCGGAGCAAGTCAAAATTAAACCTTCACATTCCCCACATAACATGATCCTAAAACATGGAGGATTACACTTTTATCCTCTTTTAAAGGAGTCTACTCACTCAACCTCTCTAGGCACCGGTTAAGCACCATTATTCCACCAAAAATCCAACATATCGTAAAACTCTTTATGGCTAAGTGGGGTTATACTAACAACCACATATGACCATAATTAAACCCATGAATACTAAGGACAACACAAAAGTTCATCATATACCAATTAATCAAGTCACAAAAGACAAGTATTACTGGAATTACTCCTACAAGGTTCATCACCTTTGATATCTCATATATAAGCTCTAGAGGATCTTCCTCTATCTTTGACCCATAGAATTTTGGAACCTAATAAAGCATAAAACACATACCGGAACCCTTAAGATTCACTACCACTCACTCTTTGAGACATAGGGGTAGACATCCTCTCTTGGTTAAACCTTAGGGGAAACTTAGATGAGTTTTGTACATGAACCTTTGTCTCTTTCACTAAGGTTAGACAATTCTAGAACATTTCATTCCTTATCATCACCTTTGGTGGGATCTACCAACCAATCATATCGAGGTATTACCTAAGCACCCTACATCAAAATGATCATACTTAAGATCAATCTTAAAAGACAACTAACTCTTAGAAGTTGGTCAACACCTACACTCTTCTTTCTCACCTCAACTAGGTGGTACATGCACCCTCATAGTCAAACTTAAGACATAACATAATTCAAACTTATGGCATAGAATTTCCCCCTTTTCACTCTAGGATAGGCTCATTCGGAAACTAACAATTTGAATATACGGGTTCTATCATCAACTAAACATAACCTCACAATCACCTTGCTAGGTAGGGACACTATCTCCCCCTTGGGGGGAGCCTACTCAAATTCTTCTAACCAACCTTTATAACACAAAAGCAACTATGAAGCATTATTAACACTAAAGGCAACATCACAATCTATTACCTCAAATCTCAAAAGTCACATAGCCATTATTGGCATCACAACCAAACTTTCTCCCTCGCTCCTTGTAGCATGAGCCCTTCAAGTGGTCATACCCTAAAGACCATCGGATAAGGAATTGGAGAAAGACCTTATGGAGTTAAGCTCTATGGCGCAACTAGAAGAATGAAGAAGTGAAAATTTCTTAAAACCCAATATCCTCATATTCATAATGTTGCGCGCTTCACATTATGAACAAGACTCCACTAGATGTGGCTTGAGACATCCTAAAAACCATCCCAAAAGCCTTATGCTCTGATACCACGTTTGTCACGACCCGAGGTTATCCCTTAGAAGTAACACAGCGTAATTGACCCCGAAGGGGTCGCATACAAGCCTCATAGCATTCATGAATATTAAAGCATAGGAAAATAACGCGGAATTTAAAACTGTTTTTATTTACAATCGTAGTCTCTTAATAAAATGAAAGAGTATCTATGACACTATGTCTCAAACCATCTATTATACTTGGAATAAAACTCTTTCATACAAACATAGGTACACGACCCTTACAAAAGTCTAAAAACATAAAAGTAAAGACATAAGGGACATATGGTTGAGCCCTCGAATACAATGAGGACTCACCAAGCTTCTTCTTCTTGATGTCCTATGAACCTAGCCACGAGGATGAAATCCAATATTTTCAAAGCCTACACTTATAGAAAATGTAGAAGAAGGGGTTAGCAAGAAAACGTACTTAGTATGGAAGCCATGCACAAAATCATTACATCATGCATGAAAAGGGACATTTCATTTGGAATCATGCTATATGCCATTTTTGAACATCATCTTTGAAATAGTTGGAGAATGCAACCAATAAGGCAACTCACATACATTTCATTATAGCATGAGAGATATCATTATGATAAGAAGCATAGTCTCCAGCATCAATATAGCACACATCCCAATCTTCACTATACATAGCCTCCAATCATAAAAGAATACGAAGTCAAATACCAAGATCATCTTATCATTAAGTAATCATTTCATAAGGAACCTCTAAAACACACTTGTGCAATGTATGGTAATTACCATGCATTTACAATGTACAACCCAAGCCAATATCACATTCATAATAATTTCATAGTAAAGCCACTACCTTAGTAACCCCTAAAGAACACTTGTGCAATGTGTGATTAGCATCCCATAATACTAACCCCACTAAGTATTCCTTTGAAGCTACCTTAGTCATGCATTTCATCTTTAGACCTCATTATAATCAATGGTCGCAAATAAGGAAATAGTCACGTACGTTACTTGAATTATAAGGGAAGTCATTCATAAAAGCTATCCATTCAATATACATACATGCATTCAAATCTCATGATAATGCAAAGGAACCATCCTATGACATCCTACTAAGTCTACTTATGCAATGTAAAAGTGAAGTCCCATACCCCCACTCCTACTAAGTAAAACTCATTAAGAAGTCATAGTATAATTCATGTCTAATTATTTATCTTTATTATATAGGGAAAAGTTTCCATACCCGACATAGACCAGGTGAGATACATGGAATCCGGTGTCGTGTGATCCCACACCGAAAGAAGGTGTCCTACTTGCCTAAGGTAGAACTAACTATATAGCTATAAGGTGGATCCACTAGCTAAAGACCTATGTGGGCACATAGTTTATGGGATAGGGAGATTGCTTCTAGAAACCCGCCCTATTGCATTGGCGGAGGGGCTTCCATCTCATGAGTATCACTTTGATGACCCGCCCTATTGCATTGGCGGAGGGCACTTTTCCTCATTGTCCATATCCACTCGGTGCTAAGCATTATTTCCCAAATTATACATTAATAGTATTTAAATTGTATCTACATGTGTGAAGGAATACTTTATCTTTCATTCAATACAATTCATCAAAATAGCTCTTACATTCATTAAGGGTGAGAATGTACTTTCAACCTTAGAATCATAATTAGTATGTGAGAATGACTTTCACACCAAGATCACGTGTTCTCATTAGAATGCACTTTCAATCAACACAATAGGATCAACATGTTCAGGTACATTTCATGCATAATAATCTGTAAAGGTGCATATGAGAACTATACTTTCAAATAACACCATTTGATTACATCATAATCATGTTTATGCATGAAATGTATGTGTGTGTTGTTGTCCTTGCTACAACCCAACAACAATAATATCATCATACTAGGCAATACATATAATCTCAAGTGTAAGGGTAAGGGAAGAACTACCTTTCAACTATACAAACTTTACACATTAGTTATAGGAGATTTGCCTTCTAAGTGAATCAATATTTTATACACATCTTTCATTCATATGCACAAACCTTCACAATGTGCCCTTCAAGGGCTATGGATCAACTCATCCCAATACATTAATCACATCATGATTGACACATTATACTTCAAGAATTCACAAACATGCATATGATATCATGATCAAGTCAATTCATGTTTAGAAGGATTAATCTAAACCAATTCAAGTCTAGGTGGTCTAATCTAAGGCATTACATGAAGAAATTCATCATTCTAGGAAGGTCACATTTAAACCTTCAATTTGCCTCTTTCGTGACATAAACCTAGAATCTTAGGTTACTCAAGAATAAATGTAAAATCACACTTAGATCATGCAATTACATCATAATTAAACACCTCCACCTTTCAAGTGGATCAACAAATTCATATATAATGTTCATCACCATATACAACCCTAACAAATTGCCTTTCAAGGCTAAGAATCAAGATCAACCCTAACTTCTAGAATTATCATGCTAGATAGAGAGATATCATGATTCAACAACATAATAAACATAAACAAAATCAATTATTGAGTTTCCATAATCAATTAAGTCACACCTTAGTTCACAATTTAGAAAGAAAGGGAAATCATGGGTCTAAGGGAGATTTTCATCAAAATCAATCAATACTCCATTAATCCAACCATAAATCATCTTAAACAATCATAATCGATCATAATTAAACAATTGAATTCGTTTTGGAAGAAGACCCATGACTAGATTTGAAAACCTAGATTTGGGGAATTTGAAAACATAGTTGAAGGGGCTTCTTGGTGATAGCTTACAAGAATGAAGAACTCCCATACCTCAATTAAGAATCTCCATGAAATTTGGGGAAGAACCTCCTTTAAATCACCAAACCCTAGCTCCAATGGCTTCTTCTTCATCCTTTAGTTTAGAAAGAGAAATATTGGAGAGGAGAAACTCTTTTGATTTGATTTGGGTTTTCTTGAAAAGTGACTTAATTAAAGGAATTCAAGTCTAAAAGGGTCTTATAGTTTCTAGGGAAGGAATAAAATAATGTGGACTCAACTTTGGAAAGGAACTAAGGACCCACCAAGTTTAAACTTAAAAGTTTGCACAAACCCGTCTAAGCTCGCCCTTTGAACCTTATGGCTTGCCAAGGGCACTAGGCGACTCGCCTAATGGCCCTTTGCTTGCCCATTTCATTTCCCAGCCTGCAGTGCTTCACTAATTCAGGAACAACTTTTTACGCTGAGATCGAAATTGGGAAACCTCGGTGGCGTTGGAAAGAGGACTCAGAGACCTTTAATTGGATAGGTAATGGCCCACGTAATTCGTTTTGAGCTAAGAGATATTGTCATTTGAAGTTGACCCTACAAGTTGTAGCTTAGAAATCTACCCCTTGCCCGTCTAAGCTCGCCCTTTGGGACCTTGGGCTCGGCAAGTGCACTAGGCGACTCGTCAAGTGCACTTTTGGCTCGCCCTTTGTTCCAGTTAGCTCACTAAAAGGGCTGGTCATTGGGCAATGGAGGGGTGCCAAAGGGCGACACGCCAACCAGGTTGGCTAGCTACCTTTTAGCTCGCCCTGTGGTCCAACATCTTGGACAAATGGGCAGTGAACTAGGCGATGGAGGGGGGGAGCAATGGGAGATCTGCCAACCAAATTGGCGAGCTTCACTTAGCTCGCCCATTCTTACTGAACTAAGGTTAAGAGGGCAGTCCCTTAGGCGATCAAAAGAGCATAAGGGCGACTCGCCCAACCCTTTGGGTGATCAAGCAACCCATTGCCAAAAGGCTCCATCAAGTAACAAGGTTTCTACCACCCTATCTTGGTAGTCTAGGCCCTTGCTTGCACCCTAGGTTTCTACCTTTCTCCATCTAGGTTCTAAAACAGAATATACATCAACCTAAAGTCACACTAACCCAAACGTTAAGGCTCTAGTTCAACCTATCATTTTCCGAGTCGTTACAATAGGTCTTGCCTTGTGACTTTTCTGGGGAGCAACATTTATGTTGATTTGATTATTCTAGAGATGGCTGATTTTGATGTATTTCTAGGTATGACTTGGCTTTCTCCAAATTTTGCTATCTTTGATTGTGTCACGACCCAAGAGCACCCCCTAGTCGTAACACTGCGTATTCGACCCCAAAGAGGACTTATACAAGCCCTTAGCATATCATGAACATTAAAGCATATAAAAATAGCGGAAAATTTAAAACTTTTCTTTACAAACGAAGACTTTATAAAATGAGAGAGAGTCTATGACACTATGTCTCAAACCATCTATAACATTAGACTTAAATCTCTTTTAATACAACTTAGGGACACGGCCCTTACATAAATAAAAAAACATAATAATAAAGACATAAGAGAACCAGGTGGGTTCGTCCTCGAAACTATGAGGAATTCCCAAGTCTTCATTCCAAGATCCTTAGAAACCTATCTTCCAAGTATAAGACACCACATCTCCAAACCCTACACTTTGTAGAAAATGTAGAAGAAGGGGTTAGCACAAAAAAGTACTATATATGGAAGCCATGCATAAAAACCATTAAAACATGCTTAAAAGGGACATTTAGTTGAAACCATGCTTTATGCACTTTTGAGCATCGTTCTTTAAAAGAGTTGGAGAACATAAGTCATATACATCTCACATATAGTTCATCAAAGCACAAAGGATAATAACATCACCATAAGCATATTCTTTAAACATAGTCTCATTGCAATATCACTCATTATAAGACATAATGCTCATGCATAGTCAAATATCAAGGTCACTACATCATAATAGAGTAATCACATAAGTAACCCTAGGTTGCACTTGTGCCATGTGTAGACAAAGCCCCATAACCCTATCTACACTAAGTACTACCTTTGGATCACCATACTCATACTTATCATACATTAATCTCATTCATAGTTCATACACATAATAAAGAGACATTCACAAAAACTAGCTCATATCAAGGAAAGTCAATCATAAAGCTAACTCAATGAAAACATGCATTACTCATATTACTCATAATAAAAATGGAACTACGCCATGGCTACTTTATAAGTCTACTTGTGCCATGTATGAGTGGCATCCCATAATACCCCTCATACTAAGTAGACCTCATAGAGGAGTCATTAGTCATAGTTCATGCAACATATTCATATTTCATATACTTCATATCATAAGTAAACCACCCCCATAACCCCTTCACAAGTTCACTTGTGCAATGTACATATGAAGTCCTATACCCCCAAATATACTAAGCAAACCCATCAAGAAGTCATAAGTGTAGTTCACATGAATAATTCATTTTAAGTGAAGTCATTCTTAACATTCTTATATGCCATACATTCATAAGTTGTCATACATATAGGACTCACACAAGAACTCCTCTTAAGACCCACTTGTGCAATGTATAGGTAAAATCCCATACCCTTACCTATACTAAGCAGTATCCCTCAAGAAAACCTAGTTAGAGCACATGTCCTCATTCATAGGTCATTTTCATATCTTAGTTCATTGTTACAACATTGGGAGATTTTTGCCATAACCGACATAGACCATGTGAGCCACATGGAATCCGGTGTCTTCCTCCCAGTCCGAAAAGAGAGTGTTCAACCTGCCAAGGTAGAACATACATGCATTATAGCATCTAGGTGGATCCCCTAGCTAACAATCCTATGTTGGCACATAGTTAAGGGATAAGGAGATTGCTTCTAGAAACCCTCTTTATACTTAATAGTATTGTAGTTTCCATCTCATGAGATCTGTTTAGTGGAAACCTTCCGCCTTTGTGAAGGAATCCTATCTCATATACATATCCTCTCGGTGCTAAACACAAACTCCCCTCTTTGAAGTAACATTTAGCCTTTACTTAAGTCATATTTATGGAAGAATGCACTTTCAAACCAACATATATCATAATAGCTCATAGATTCTTTAGGTGAGAATGTCCTTTCAACCTTAGAATCAACATATATCATAGTATGAGAAAACCTTTCATATTATATACATAGTATGTTCAAGAGAAAAGCCTTTCATGCAACATATAATACTACCATAATATCAATCTATCATGCGTAGTCATAGCATATCGTACTTAGTCATATCATCATGGTCATGTACATTTCATGCATAATAGTATGTAAAGGTGCATATGAGAACTAGCCTTTCAATTGTCACCATAGACACATCATATTCATATTTATGCATGGAGTGTGTGTGTGTGATTGTCCTTACAATGGCACAACAACAACATTATCATCATAGGCACCTCCCTTCTAAAAGGGGTCACCACATGTACATCATATCCCAACTCATGCACAATTCACATAAATTGCATTTAAGGATCTTAGATCATGTAAGTCGCATATCTAATATTCATCATTCAAGTACATCATTCATGTCATGTATAGAATCATATAATCATTTGGGGATTATGTGGGTGGGGTCCTTCTACAAGAGAACCTCATACAATTCAGCATATAGACCATACCATGTTCATAACATCTCATTCATACTCATAACATATCATTTTTAGTCATATCTTGGGTTGTAGGGAAGAGGGACCTTGTCTCAACACTACAATTCATACTAACAAGTAAGCACCTCCACCATAAGTGGATCAAACCATTCATTCAAAGGATATGTAATAATTTAACATCTCCCCCACAAATGGATCAACAATTCAATAGAAGGCTACTTACCAATTGAAAACCTTCATTCATAGCCATCAAGGCTTTCTTCAAGATTCAACCCTATTTTCTTGATATTCATACATCATATAGGATAACCTCATAATACAATAATTAATTTCATAATAACATACTAGATTCTCATCCTTCAATCATCATTCAACACAAGCTAGGGTTTAGAATTGAGAAAGAAAAAGGGAATCATGGGTCTTGAGGGGAATTGTTCAAAAACCATAAGTATTACATGAATTCATATATAATCATAAATAACCATTATAGATCAATGGAATCGATTTTAGGAAGTGACCCACAAATTTGATTGAAAACCTAGAAATTGGGGATTTTTGAAAACTTAGTTGAAAGGGCTTCTTGGTGATAACTAACCAAGAATAAAGGACTCCCATACCTTAGCCTTAGAATCCCACAAATTTCTTGATGAAAAGCTTCCATCTCCAAGCCCTAGCTGATCTCCTTCTATGTTCTTCAATGGAGGTTTTTTGGGAGAGAAGATTTTTGGGAGGGAATAGGAGTTGGGAGCTTTTATTTGGGTCTTGGAATAATTGATTTAATTGGGTGAGTTTTGGGGTTAAAATGACTTAAATAGGGGTCCTAGGCTTGGGAAAAATGAGATATCCTTGATTTAAAACAATTGGGAAAAGACCCAATAAGTTACTTGCTGGAAACTGCCGAAATGGCATCACTAAAGCCTTCACGGACCGTGATCATCTCCACGGCCCGTGAAATGGGTCGTGAAGATTTTCCAGCCTGATAGTGCTTCACTATTTCGGGCATAACTTTTTACTCTGAGATCAGAATTGGACAAACTCGGTGGCGTTGGAAAGAGGACTCACAGACCTCTAATTCTATAGTCATGGCACACCTAATTCATTTTGATCTAATAGATATAACCATTTTAAGTTGACCCTATACTCTAAGTCTAATGGAAAGCCCTTCACACGAGGTTCCACAAGCCGTGGTGCCTACCACGAGCCGTGGTACCTCTTGTGGTCATGATATAGTATCTAGGAAACCTTCCGATTAACCCCTAAAAATCTAAGGCACCACCACGAGCCTTCCCACGAGCCGTGGTCATCACCACGAGCCGTGAAATAGTTCGTGTGGAGGGGCTATTTTTGTTTAGCCACTGCCTAGCCTACCACGAGCCACACCACGAGCCATCGTGGTGGTCGTGGAAGGTGAGGCAGTGTCCATGAAAGAGTGGACTGCCCTAGTCCTCTTCCTTGGCTCTAACCCTCAAACTTAGCCCTCGCTTAGTCTACTAGTTTCCGGACGTCATGGTCGTTTCTTGACGTTTGACCTCTAAAATCACCAAACTAGCTTCAATAGCCAATTTCATCATTTAAACAAGTTTTCAACTATAAACTAACATGTGAGTCTCTAGTTCAACCTACTAGATTTAGTCGAGCCTTAGCTAGGTCTTACTAGTTC
>JAJOOR010035563.1:0-16031 GCA_036250505.1 Solanum acaule | reverse complement strand
ATTTTTTTTTGTTTTTGGAAAACAAAAAAATTTAGGGGTCGATTGGTGGAAGGTGGGGTGGGGGTGACCAGGGGGAGGGGGTAAATTTTTTTTTTTTGAAAAAGCAGAATTTTTTTTTGTTTTTGGAAAACAAAAAAAACGTAGGGGTAGGTTGGTGGAAGGTGGGGGAGGTGCCCCGGGGGGTGGGGGCTGACCGGGGGAGGGGGTAAATTTTTCTTTTTGAAAAACAGAATTTTTTAAATGGATTAGAACTATTTTACCCAAATCATATTTGACCAAATCCATATTTACCCATATTCTATTTGGGTGGATTGTAATCCAAACCATTTTTGCTCAATCCGATCCAATCCAACCATTTGCTTCCCTCGGTTGGCCTTCCTACGCTGACGAATGCCTCTTTTCTCTTCTTTGAAGTCTACAACAAACAAGTGGGAGAGGCAGGATTCGAACCTACGTAGAAAAACTTCAATAGATTTACAGTCTGCCGCTTTTGACCACTCGGCAACTCTCCCCTTCCCGGGCCGAGACTCGACTCAAGCTCATCATAACCTTTTTTGTGATCACGCTCATCATAATCTTTCCTGAAAGTAGATGACAAGTTTGAAATCGAAACCAATAGATTCCCAATGGTAGTAGAATTGTTCTATGTCACAATAAGTATTAGGGTTCAATTCCATAATACATGATCTAAGAAATCGATAAATCAGTGGAGACAACTGCGTTTTTCTTCTTCTTCTTTTTTCAAATGAATTATGGTTATGGAAAAATAATTCTAGTATCTCAAAATAAAAGTATTCATATCATTGTCTAAATTCATTTCAGTATATCTTGTTAATGAATATTTAATACGTTAATTATTCTGACATATTTTTAATGACTATTAAATATCCTTATTAGTCTTATTTGACCTTTCTCCTAACATAATGTCCATATCATCACTTTCCTAATTGTAACAGATATGTTATTTGGACATTATTCCTCTTAGTTAGCCATTAATCTTATTGATAATCCTTTATTTTTATTTTGATGATTGAATCTCTTTAGCCAAATTATGTTATAATCTTTCATCTACAAATACTAAAAGGTCTATTCTTTTTGGAGAAAGAAAAAAATACCAAGAACACATAAATTTATTCTCCTCTATTGTGTTTTATTCTTATTGAATCTTATTTTGAGTCTTAGTTTTATATTAGAAGAGCTTGTTGAATCATGAGGGATCATACCGGGTGAAATATCTTTAAGGACAGTGTCTGATACACCTCAAGCTTTGGTGAATTCCACACAAATATATGTGGTGAAAATAATTCTCGTAAGATTTCCAACATTCTTTAAGACTAATTTTAGACTTTATTCTTGTAGAAAATCATATACTACACAAATAGAGACTTTCCATGGTTAATAAGGAAGAACAAATATATTTTTAAAAAAATGGTTTGTTGGTGTCGAGTTGTGATAATTCAAAGTTTTGTTGGCTTTGTTCACTAAGGAATAATCAAAGAATTGAACTTATTTGTGGGGGTCGTGTGAAGGAGAGTTGTGTAACTTCAATGCGAGGTAAAGCCTTTTGCATTTATATTAATAAGGTATGTGATGTTACTATATCTCTATAATTTTAATCTACATTTATATGTGGCAAATTGTCAATATAATCCTTTAATGTCAAAGACGATTCAGAGAAGTGATAATCCCGCTAAGTAAAAATAAATTTGACTATTAACGAATGATATATTTATGTGGTCAGTCCTCAAGTGAATCTTGTAGCTAAGATGGGGGTGTTATATTTTGGTGGTACCAAGAATATTTTGTGTTCTACACCCAAATTGGACAAGAAGAATATTTATATGTGTTGGTGATTTTAGAACTATTCAAGTTCTTAGGATGAAAAAGGTTTTTATTAAATTCACATATGAAAATATTTGCGATTTATGATACGTTAGAATTATGCTTTTAAATTTATTTTATATTAAGAAGACACAATGTTTTAATTTTACTTTTTAAATATTTTCAAGTATAAAACTTGTGATGAAATTAAGTATATTAAGATATTACATGTTTGTGTTTATAGAGTAGCTAAATTAGAATAAATTTAGGATGCTAAAGTCTTTTGTTAACTAATACAAATTTTAGACATTTTTTGTATCATGATGTAATGGTTCATTGTGTTATAATTGTTGATGACGTCTCAGCATGCTTAGATGGTTCCAGAGATAATTAAGATGTTGCATTATGTGAAAGCTTTGTGACATTGGTGAAAAGTGGCACTTTTTAGTTGGTCTGAGCAACCATGGATTATTCACTTTATTTCCTTCCATCTTGATATTGTTGTATGAATGGTAAAATGTTTGTTTCCTTAGATTGAAATATTTGAAAAGGCGGAATCACCTGGGAGTCTTTTGTACTTGGCTTCGTTTGTAAGTTGGACCCTTATACTTACGACTATACCAACTAAACTCTTAAACTCACTGAAACACAATATTTTAAATCTCTTTCTCATCCTATGCGTGTGCGTGTGGTACACTCATTTACACGTGAAATTCCACGTCATTTTTAATGACACATAAGAAATTAAACATTAAACAAATAAAATAAAAATAAAAGGCGTACTTCTCCGTATCCTGGAAATTTTGAACATTATTTTCTCCATTTTTGCTCTCAAATTGAGCATCAAATTCATGTCAAATGGGTGGAATTCTTACCTATTTGATTTGAATTTCATACTATTGGTTCACTAACATAAACCCAACAAATCTACATGACAATTTTAAAATTTATTTCATAAATTCACAAACCCATTCGCTATTCTTGAAGCTTCATTAAGCTTATCAATGAGGTTTTACATTTTTCAATACCCACTATCACCAAAGAATACGCATAAAATTGAGATTTTGAAAGTGGGAATATGTCAAAACGAAAAAGGACTAGGACTGACTTTGATTCGCAGCAAAAAATAATAATTGAGAAAGTATTTGGGGGTGGGACAGTGTTGGGGGGGGGGGGGGGGTTAAGAAGAAGAAGGGATATGGTGTGTGGATCCGGTCATGCCACGAACCTATACCCTGGACGTGATCGATACTCGAGAACTATTGTTGGTCCTCAAGCGAACCCTTAGCCTGGATGACTACTTAGCAGAAGGCTTACTCAAGCAATGATAGACTCAAAACAAAATTAAATCAGTTAAACTCAAATACTCATCTCATAAAATCTGGAAAATAATCAATTGAAATACTATAGTTTGTAAAACAACTCAAAGAGAGTAAATACTAAGAGACTCCTAGACCTTGTCTATCTATGAAGCCCCTATTATTAAATAAGAATGTTGGGACAAGACCCACGACATCTAAAACCTACTAACTAGACAGTAAATGTGAAGTCCTCCGGAATGAGCGGAGCTAGGCTCACCAAAAGCTAGCTGGAGTGTAGAGTGATCTCAACGGCACACCTAATGATGATCTTGAACACATGTATCTGCATCATAAAAAGAAGTAAGTCGAATGACATCAGTACATTGAATGTACAGGTATGTAATATAGTTGTAGTGAAACAACTGAAAGAAAGGATTGCAATAGATAAATATGTACTCAAACTGAATGTAAAGAAATAATTGAGTTAAATCATTTAAAGCTTTACAAAATAATTTCTCATATCTGAACTCAACATAATAAGTGATATATTAAAATACACTTTAACTCTATTGGGAGATTCTCTAACCGACAACCATCACTATGAGCTACGTGATCATACAACATCTTGCCCACTCTACAAGAACTTTCCTATATCGTGTCGGGGTATAGAACCTCTCAACTAAGTGGATCCACTAAGCAATAAGGATTCTTCTAAAAAGTATGATCCTTTACCCATATTGTCAAGACATGGTTTATGAGGATTTTGAGTTGTCTGAACTCATTCTCATATCGGTGCTCAATACTACTCTCAATAATATATATATATATATATATAAATATATATTCATGCTCAAATGTATAAATATATTCTTTCTCTGGTTTGAGATAATTGCTCAAACTATTCTTTTAAAAGAGGTAATGCTCTGAAATATGTCTAAACTCATAAACTCATTTAGAAATCAAAGTTTCTCTTTTCTCACTTTAAAAATGATATATTTGGGAAATACTTAGTTCCTTTCTACTCTCTCTCAAAACATCTCTTCAGACTCTACTCAAAACTCTTTTTTACATTTTATCAGAAATCAATTTAAGACAATGATTGTTTAAAATGATTTCTTAATAAATAACTCAATAATAAGGTTCATGCTGTTAAAGGGACATGGACAATCAGTTCAAGAATCTCAATACATGATATACAACAACTCAACAATTCGGAATAGAAATTCAAAATTCAACGATACTACTCATCTCAAGAATACTCGAAATCAAGGATAAAAAACCTATATTACTCTTTCTCTTAATTTTGACATACATAGGCCGTGAGGACAAACTAGTCCAACACTATGATTGCCTTACATACCAGGGAAGAACTAGGTTCTTGGCGAAATTAATGAAAACTTGAAGAACACTAGAAACCCTAGGCTTTATTCCTCTTACACCCTGGATGTAATTGGCACTCAAGAACCATTGTTGTTCCCCAAGCGAACCCTTGGCTTGACTCAATACTCAGCGGAAGACTTACTCAACAATATATGAACTCAAAAGTAAAAGATTTACTCATTTGTCTTAAAAATAAATAAATTCAGAAATGTTTAGAAACATTCAACAAGCCAAAGAAGACAATTCAAGTCTTAAACATTAACAATGGAAATTGAAAAGACTCTTCAAAACACTACTGTTTATTAAGCCTCTAACATACTATGATGGAAGTCGGGACAAGTCCCATGACATCCTAACTAAAACCGCAATATAAATGTGAAGCCCTCTAAAAAGTAAGGAGGCTCACCAAAGCTAGCTCGAATGCTACTGGATCAACGGAATGCCGTTTGATGATCCTGAATACCTGTATCTGCATCATGAAAAGATGTATGCCAAATGCCGTCAGTACATTAACTGTACAAGCATGTAAGGGGAACTCTGCAATATAACATAAGGCTTGAACTGATAGAAAGGAAGACATATACTCACCTCATCTCAACTCACTCAGGAATACTCAACTCAACTCAGGAATACTTAACTCAATATGAAAGCAATGATGATAAGATGCAATACATATAAAGCTTTTAAAACAGTAGATAATAGCTCAATGTTATTGAAAATACATAAATAAACTATTTTTACTCTTATTTGGGAGATTCTCTAACCGACAACCATCACTATGAGCAACGTGATGATACAACATCTCACCCAAAGGGGCAGGCGATCAGACGGAACGAACGACAAAAAAGGAACGAGGGAAGGTGATCCTGACGTGTTCCTGGCACAGGGCGCCAGCCCCCAAACTTCAGAAGCCTCTTTCTGGTGCACTGTAGGTGCGGGGCGCCAGCCTCTCAGTCACATCAGTGGCGCGCCAGCCCACCCTCTGCACAGAAAATCCGACGAATTTTTCCTCTTCGATTTTTGGTCCTAATTCACCTAGAATCGATTGATTTCTTCAAAACTCCCTTAGATTCGTGAACCCAACACAAGTAAATGTAAACCCACTCAAATTACATCAAGAACAACCCTAAAAAACAAGACCCTTACCTCAAGAACTCAACAAAACCCCATTATTAAAAAATGAAGCACAAAACCTCAAAAAAAACTCAAGAACTCGAATCAACCAACATTAATTTCGAATTTATGGGTGAAAATCACATGATTGGTGTGAGGGTGAACAAACCCATCACTATGAAAACTTACATACCTTGAAAGAACTAAGTTCTTGGCGATTTCCCCAAAATTTTGAAGAACTTCTTGAAAACTTCATCTTTTCTCCTCTTGAACTTTGCCCTAGTTTCTTCAATGTTTAGAATTGAGTGAAAACTGATTTTAATCAGATTTGACCCCTAATTGGGTGAACAAAACGTTTAAGACTAATGGGGTAAGGAAAAGACCAAAATACCCCTCCTTAAAACGGATGAATTACCTTAACTAGACAAGTTGTACTCATACGATCATATATCCTTCATCTGAACTCAGAATTTAGCAAATTAGGTGACGTTAGAAAGAGGACTCAACGACCTTCGATTTGATACCTCATGGGCCACCTAACTCATCCTGAGCTGAAAGTTATAGCCGTTTGAAGTTGACCCAAAATCCACAATTTAAGAGTAACTTGTACCAATCTCAATTTAGCTCTTTCTAATTTAGTTCTTTCTAAATTTAGCTCTTTCTAAGACTGTGGTGTAACAGGAACCGTGCTCTAATGATTTGAAGTGTTAAAGAACGTAAAAAAGATGTTTAACACTACTACGAACCTTAATGAGGTTAAAAGGGTCGGGATATAGGCTTAGGAGAAATGGGAAAAGTATGAAATACCCTTAATTAAGAGAAAACACAAAATCCCAGGCGTGTCTGATAGAGATCCTGACATCCCACCGTGAGTGTGACGGTCCATTACAGTCAGGCCGTCATCAAGATCTGAAACATATGCCTAATTCCTGTTGGCGCGACTCTACTGATGACTACCTGTCACCAAGTTGACTGTATGTCACCTGTCATTGTCAAGAACAATTGAAATTTCTACATGTGTGATGGGCCAGCTGACTTCCTGCCAAGAGGTCGGCTGCCCATTAGAGCAGCCGTCAGTTTTTTTTAATATGACAATCTAGTAAACCGATCATAACTTTTGACTCTGAACTCAAAATGGGGCAAACTTGGTAGAGTTGGAAAGAGGACTCATAGACCTTCAATTTGGTAGGTCAGGGTCCACCTAACTCATTATGTTTTGGGAAACATGATCATTTGAAGTTGACTAAAGTAGAATCTAATGTCAAAACTTAATCGGTAAGGAAGCCTTCAACTCAACTTTGTGCTAGGGGGTTCGTGTGACCTCAATTCATATCCAAATTCATTCCAACACTAAAGAATTGACCTTTACACATATGAGAAATTTAAGAATCACCTAATATGACTTTACATGAAAATAAAGAATGGTTCAGGCTTAGCATATAAATTTTTGGAGTGTTATAATATCTCCCCCTTGGAATCATTCGTCCTCGAATGATGGTTGAAATGAGCATGAAAAGGGTGGGAAATGTTTAACAACCCAATTTAGTGAAAAATACACATAAAACTCATGTACTCAAAACATTGAAGGGACTGAATTGAATGAGTACTTTAGGAAGAGTTAATACCTTGGACTGGAACAAAATCGGAGGAGAAAGATGAGGGTATCTCTTCTTCCTATATATTCCTCGACCTACATGTAACCTCCTCAACAAACTGATTTCTCCACAACACTTTGATTGATGCAACCTCTTTGGTTCTCAACTTATGAACATGACGATCAAGAATCTAAATGAGAATCTCCTCATAAGATAGATTTTCCTTGATACCAATATTCTCGGTAGGAACAATAAGTGAAAGATCACCCAAACACTTCTTTAGCATAGAGATGTGAAATATTGAATGGACTGCTGCTAACTCTGACGGTAGCTCTAACTCATAAGCTACATTACCAACTATCTTGGATATCATGTAAGGATCAATGTATTGGGGACTTAGCTTTCCTTTCTTACCAAATATCATAACACTCTGCATAGGTGAAATCTTCATATATACCTAATCATCAACCTCAAACTCCAAATCTCTTCTTCTAACATCTGTATAGGATTTTGAATGGCTTTACACTTTTCTCAACCTCTCTTGGATTATTTTCACCTTCTCAATGGATCGGTGAACTTAGTCTGGCCCTATCAACTCAGCTTCAGCTACCTCAAACCAGCCAATGGGAGATCTACACCTTCGCCCATAAAGAGCCTCATATAGAGTCATCTAAATGTTGGAGTGATAATTATTATTATATACAAACTCAATAAGAGGAAAGTGGTCATTTCAATTCCCTTTGAAGTCCAACACACATGCTCTCAACATATCCTCTAAGGTCTAAATAATGCGCTCTGCTTGACCATCTGTCTGAGGATGTAAAATAGTACTAAGTCTTACCTTCGAACACAAACCTTTTTGAAATGACTTCCAAAATTGAGAGGTAAACTAGCACCTCTATCCTATATGATGGACAAGAGAACTGCATGAAGTCGAACTATATCACAAATGTACAAACCAACATGCTCCTCTACTGAATTGGTAGTCTTTACCGGCAAGAAATGGGTTGATTTGGTCATCTGATCTACAATCACCCAAATCGAATCATGCTGCCTGTGAGATCTTAGTAAGCTAGTAATGAAGTTCATATTAATCATCTCCCACTTCCGTTCCAAAATAACTATGTTCTAAGCCATACCGCATGGCCTTTGGTGTTCAACCTTGACTTGTTGGCAATTTCGGCACTTAGCAACAAAATCTACAATACACCACTTAATGTTATTCCACCAATAGACTTCTCTCAAGTCATGGTACATCTTTGTGGAACCCGGATGGATCAAATATTTGGAACTATGAGCTTCTTCCATGATCCTCTCTTGGAGCTCATCCACATTTGGAACACACCATCTCCCTCTTGTTCAAAAGTCATTACCTTCTTCTTATGAACATTTGCCTTTAGTACAAGTAAGATAGGATCTTTTTCTTGCTTCTCCTCCACTTCTGACACTAATGATGATTCAACCTCATTCATCATAACAACTACACCTTCACTAAAATCTAATAAACAAACTCCCAAACGTGCAAGTCTGTGAAGTTCCTTAGCCAACTCTTTCTTGTCTTCCTCGACATGAGCATTACTCCCCATGGACAACCTGCTCAAGGCATCAACAACAACGTTAGGCTTACTGGGTGATAAAGGATACTCATGTCATAATCCTTAAGTAGCTCTAACCACCTTCTTTGTTTGAGATTAAGCTCCTTATGATTGAAAAAATATTGAGACTCTTGTAGTCGGTGAACACATCCACATGAATGCCATTGAGATAGTGACGCCATATTTTGATAGCATAAACCACGGCTGCCAACTAGAGATCATGAGTCGGGTAGTTCCACTCATGAATATATATTAAGCTACCTGGAGGCATAGCCTATAATCTTACCATTTTGCAGCAGTACATAACCAAGCCCAACTCTGGACACATCACAATAAACAACAAAACCCTTTGTACCCTCTCGTATAGTCAACACTGGAGCAGTAGTTAACCGAGTTTTCATTGCCTAAAAACTTAACACATAATCTTCAGACCATTGAAATTAAGTTATTTTCTGAGTCAACTTAGTCAATGGGGATGAAATAGATTAAAACCCCTCGAAGAACCTTCTGTAGTAACCAACCAACCCCAAGAAATTCTTTATATCAGTTGGGGATATGGGTCTGGGAAAATTTTGCACTGCCTCAATCTTCTAAGTATCAACTCAAATTCCTTCACCAAACATGATGTGGCCTATGAATGCAATAGATTCAAGCCAAAACCCACACTTCAAAAAATTGGCAGATAAATCTCGATCTTTGAGAGTTTGGAAGACTATTCTGAGATGACATGCATGATCCTCCTCATTCCTCAAATAGATAAGGATGCCATCGATGAACACAATAACAAACATATCCAAATACTTCTTAAATACTTTTTTCATGAGATCCATGAATGCTACAAGAGTGTTAGTCAAACCAAAGGACACAACAAATAACTCATAATGACCATAAGGGGTCCTGAATGTAGTCTTCTGGATGACACTTTCTCTCACTTTAAACTGATGATAGTTAGATCAGAGGTATATCTTAGAGAAGAAAGTTGCATCCTGAAGTTGGTTGCAAAGGTCGTCAATTCTCGGAAGGGGAAATTTATTCTTTATGGCGACCTTGTTCAACTGGTGGTTATCTATACACATCCTAAGGGAATCGTCTTTCTTTCTCATGAATAAGACCGGAGTGCCCCAAGGTGAGACATTTGGTCGGATAAAACCCTTATCAAGAAGATCTCTTAATTGTTATTTTAACTCAGTGAGAGCCATCCTATATGGCGGAATAAAGATATGTTGAGTATCAGAAAGGATATCTATTGTGAAGTCTATTTCTCTCTCAGAAGGGACTCTGGCAAGATCGCGTGGAAAGACCTCTGGAAACTCACTTACAATTGGAACTGACTAAATAGGCGGTGTCTCAACAGTAGAATCATTAACTAAGATTAAGTGATATATGCACCCCTTAGAGACTAACTTTCTAGCCTTAAGGTATGAAATAAATTGACCCTTAGGCACTGATGAACTACTCCTCCAGTCTAAAATTGGCTCATTTAGAAACTGAAACTTGACAACTCGAGTTGATTGAGGCATAACAAGCATGAAGTCAGTCCATACCTAGAATAACATCAAAATCCACCATGTCTAGCTTAACTAAGTCAACCATGGTGTCTTTGTGATAGACAGAGATGGTACAATCACGATAGACTCTTTCTGCTAGAATAGACTGACCAATAGGTGTGGAAACACTGAAGGGCTTAAGAAGTTGTCCAGGGGAAATGTCGAACCTCATGGCTACATAAGGAGTCACAAAAGACAAACTCACACCTGGATCAAGTAAGACATAAAAATCAATAAAAAAAAGACTTTAAGCATACCAGTGACAACATCTAGTTAGTTCTCCTGATCCTAGCGACTAGCCATAGCATACATACGGTTTTCTCCTCCGCCTGTCCCTAAAGTAGCTCCTCTTTGAGCAGTCCTATGTGTTGAGCTATTGAAGAAGATTGGACTCTATTGTCTCCATTACCCTGCCTTTTCTCAGGATAGTGTCTCATAATGTGACCCGTCTGGACATACTCGAAGCAGCCATAGGAGCCCTCATGACAGTCTTTTGGATGGGTCCTACCACACTTAGCACAAGGTGGGCTCTGAAACCCTGTGTCATACTTCCCCGAGACTGAGACCTTTGAGCTTGGAAATTCTAAGAATTTTGGTTTCAGTGATCGTTTATGTTTAGAGTTGCAGGTGCACTAGCTCAAGATGGAGCAGGTCCAGATGACCTCTGCTGAAAAGATGACTGATTCCCATTCCAGGTCTTTTGCTGGCCAGTCTCAATACTTTTTGTCTTGGCCTTATTGTTGGAAAACTCTTATTTATCATTTAACTTATCTTCCTCAACCTGATGCACATGAATCATGAGCCTGCATATGTCCATGTCCCCTATCAACATAGCCACCTTACTTTCCTTACTCGATAAGCAGGATAGTCGGGACACAAACAAACTCATCCTACTCATTATATCCTCCAGCATATCTAGAGTATAGTGGGATAGCTGAGTAAACTTGAGGTTATACTCTTGCACTCTCATAGCTTCCTGTTTAAGATTCAGGAACTCACCTTAGCTTCCCTAAGCTCTCAGGGAAAGAAGAGCCCAAGAAAGCATTCTCAAACACAACCTAGCTCAAAAGTGGAGCCCCTTCTACCCAATTCTTCTTCCACCGATCATAACATATCTTAGCAACATTTTTAAGCTCATATGAGGCTAACTCCACACACTCTGCATCAGCAACACACGTGACCTCAAACACGTTCTGAAGTTCTTCCACAAAGTTATCTTGATCCTTAGTTATTTTTGACCCTGTGAACTCTGTGGGATTCATCCTAAAAAATCATAGATTATGGACGTATCAATCACATCCTGAGTCAACATTTGAATGGCATTCCTAAACTCAGCATTGGTGACATCTCCCTGAGAGGGGGGCGGGGGTTCCTTCTGGTGCATTGGGAGCTTCTTAACTTTGAGAATTAACATCCCTTCTTAAAAGACGTCCTCGAACAACTCTATGTTGAGGCATGATCTGAAAAGACATGCGTAAGCATGAGTTAGACGAAACTTTAATACAGTTGAACTCTATCACACAAACGGGAGTAAGAAGAAAGTGAAAGGTTTCTAAATGCATAGCTTCCTCATTATAGATGTGGTAGGCTTCACACCGATAAGAAGGACTCTACTAGACAAAGCTTCATAGACACCCTAGGACTCATGAACTTTGTACTCTATTATCAAGTTTGTCACTCCCCGAGCTTACACCCTAGATGTGGCCGACACTCGAGAACCATTGCTAGTCTTCAAGCAAACTCTTGGCCTGACTGACTACTTAGCGGAAGGCAAGCAATGATAGGCTCAAAAATGAATTAAATTAGTTAAAATCAAATACTCATCTCATAAAATCTGAAAAATACTCAATAGGTATGCTATAGTTTGTAAAACAACTCAAAAATAGTAAATACTGAGAGACACCTCGACTCTGTCTATCTATGAAGCATCTACTATTAAAGAAGGATGTCAGGACAGGACCCATGATATCTCAAAACTACTAACTAGAAAGTAAATATGAAGTCCTCTGGAATGTAAGGAGGCTCACTCATAATGCTCAAATCACCCTCCAAAACCATTTAAAAGAGTGAGCGATCGTCATCAATAAAAAATACCCAACTAAGAGTCGGGTTGAATTCAACAGGAAACAATTGACACTGATTGAAAAGGTAAAGGTTAAATAGATACGAGTTTGAATCTAGACATACAAGATACACAAATATCAAATAAAAGCCAATTTTGACAATTACACTTCGAATGGGGGCAAAGATGATGTCAAGTAAGGGATGTATGGGATTGGGAAAACTTGATATTCAATAAATACTCAACGATCCATTGCAATTCAATCCAACATCAATCACTAATAGGTAGGCTAGGTCATCATCAATTACGCTAATTATTTTTCGATCTCAAAGCGAATTATGGTGATATCTCCTTTGATCTCAATCACACTAATACCAAACAACCCACTACCTTAACTTAGACCTCTCTTCAAGAAAGCCTTTCACTCAACAATGAAACCCTAAACCTTTATCCTTCGATCTCAAGTTTAAGATTTAAAGCCAAAATGTGACTATCAATCTAATTTTCCACACCAATCAATCTCTTTTGAGCATTGACTGGAGATCAGAAAGGGTTTTGCAAAAATATTTGGTGAAATTCCCAATCTTCCCAGGCGCCTGGCAATTTGCTCATCGCGGTTGCGACATATGTCATACGCGATCGCGATGAGTAGTGTCGCTGGGTCACAAGATCGCTACCCCTAACCACGTGATCGTGAGAGTCGAATACATGCGCAACGCAATCATGACTTCTTCATCACGCGATCGTGAAGAGCAATTTCCTATCAGTTCCAATTTCCTCCATTTTGACCATTTTTTGCTCTAATTCCACTTGGTTTCTTCAAGGATCTTCTAAATCCATTCTCCATTTCATTTTCCTTCAAATATGAAGAAAACCACATTAAAAGCACTGATTCTAAACCAAATCAAGCTAAAATAACCAATAAAAAAAAGCCTCAATTGAGTGGAAATTCACCACTCATCACTCACCAAAAGCTAGTTGGAGTGTCGAGTGATCTCAATGAAGCACCCGTTGATGATCCTGAACACATGTATCTGCATTATAAAAAGATGCAGGTCGAATGACATCAGTACATTGAATGCACGGGTATGTAATATAGTCGAAGCGAAACAACTGAAACAAAAGACTGCAGTAGATAAATATATACTCAAGTTGTATGTAAATAAACAAATGAGTTAAATCATTTAAAGCTTTAAAAAATACTTACTCATCTCTGAACTCAACATAATAAGTGATATATTAAAATACACTTTAACTCTGTTGGAAGATTCTTTAACTGACAACTATCACTATGAGCTACGTGATGATACATCATCTTGCCTACGCTGCCAGAACTGTCCTTAAAAGTATGATCTTTTACCCATGTTGGCAAGACATGGTTTATGAGAATTTTTAGTTGTCTGGACTCATTCTCATATCGGTTCTCAATACTACTCCTAATAATATATATATATATATATATATAGACACACACACACACTCATGCTCAAATACAAAACATACTTTTTCTCTGGTTTGAGATAATTGCTCAAACTATCCTCTTGAAAGAGGTAATGCTCTGAATGTATCTATGAACTCATAAACTTATTTAGAAATTAAAACTTCTCTTTTATATATTTAAAAATGATATCTTTGTGAAATACATAGTTCCCTTATACTCTCTCTCAAAACATCTCTTCAGGCTCTACTCAAAACTCTTCTTTACACTTATCATAAATCAATTTAAGACAATGATTGGTTAAAAGAATTTCTCAATGAATAACTCAATAATAAGGTTCATGCTGGAAAATTGACATGAACAAATAATTCAAGAATCTCAATACATGATATACAACAACTCAACAATTAGGATTAGAAATTCAGAATTCAATGATACTACTCATCTCAAGAATACTCGAAATCAAGGATAAAAACCCTAGATTACTCTTTCTCTGAATTTTGACATTTATAGGGCTTGAAGACAAACTAGTCCAACACTATGATAGTCTTACATACTTGGAAAGAGCAAGGTTCTTGGCAAGATTGATGGAAACTTGAAGAACTCTCGAAACCCTAGCTTTTCTTCCTCTTGGAACCTTCCTCTAATGATTTGAAGTGTTGAAGAACGTAAAGAGGATGTTTAACACGACTAAGACCCTTAAATAGGTGTAAAAGGGTCAGAATTTAGACTTAGGGAATGGGAAAAGTCCAAAATACCTTTAATTAACTTAAAACGCATGACCCAAGGTGTGTTTGACGGAGGTCCTGATGGACCATCGTGAGTGTGACGGTCTGTCACAGTCATGCCGTCATCAAGATCTGAAACTTATGCCTGATTCTTGTTGGTGCGACGCTACTATTGACTACCCATCACCAGTTTGACTACCTGTCACCTATCAACGTCAAGAACACCTGACACACCTGAAATTTCTACTTATGTGATGGGCCAGTTGACTGCCCATCAAGATCTTTTGACTGCTCGTCAGGGTTGCCGTGATTTTTTTTTAATATGACAGTCTCTGGTAAAATGGTCATAACCTTTTACTCCAAATTCGAAATGAGGCAACTTGGTGGCATTGAAAAGAGAACTAAAAGACCTTCAATTTGGTAGGTCATGGTCCACCTAATTCATTATATGGTGGGAGATATGATTGTTTGAAGTTGACCTAAGCAAAATCTTATGTCAAAACTTAATCGGTAAGGAAGCTTTCAACTCAACTTTGTACTATGGGGTTCGTGTGACAGTAATTAATTTCCAAATTCATTCTAACACTAAAGAATTGACCTTTACACATATGAGCAATTTAAGAATCACCCGATACGACTTTACATGCAAATAAAGAATGGTTCGGGCCTAAGCTTAGAAATTTTTGGAGTGTTACAGATTCAAAGAAGAAGGAATGGTGTGGAATGGATTTAAGAAATTTTTTTGGGGTTGAGTTAGGGGGATGGGTGGGGGCGGCAGCAGTGGGTGGCTGACTTTTGATATGACTTTGTTTGGGAGTTTTTCATTTATTTTTAAAAATTTTAATGGTTTTTGATATAAATATTATACTCATTTGCTTTAAAATGTGTGGAATCACACATCATTCCAAGTCAGCAATATTAATGCCACATGTGTTCGTTCAATGGTCAGGTGTTTAAAATATTGTGTTTCAGAGAGTTTAATGGTTCAGTTGGCAAAGCCGAACGTATAAGGTTCCAACTTAGAAAAGGATCCAAGTACAAGGGTCTCCCAGGTCATTCCGCTATTTGAAAATGTAGGGATGTTTATCAATGGATATGATAGACGATCTTAAGAAAAGAAATAGGATTTAAGGTTTTGATTGTATGCTAATGAATGTTACTTATACAAATTTGTGGTAATTAATTTTGATATGATTGAATGCAACATTTATAGTTGAAAAAATAAATGTTGTTGACTCCGTTGAAGAATGTTTTATAATTTTATTTGTGATGATATGAATTTTGTACTTTATTAAAAGTGTATGATGCAGTGTGTATCTCAAAATTTATAAGTGATTATGAACTATGATTGGTATGGTATCATAACATGAGAAATCAACTAAATAGAGTTAGTTGTTATAGAGTTGGTTGATGAGGAAACTAAATGGTTAAGAGAACTCTTAGTGATTTTA
>JAJOOR010035562.1:0-11437 GCA_036250505.1 Solanum acaule | reverse complement strand
TAAATATATACATGACATATGTGTTTTTTAAATTTTTTATCACTCTAACAATATTGCATGATATGTATTTTTACTTTAGTTTGTAATTCTTATGTCTTGATGATTTTATTTTTTGAAAATATTATTGAATATATATTACATATATATATATATATATATGTGTGTGTGTGTGTGTGTGTTAGTCTCAAAATTGACAAATATCACATATATAATTTGAATGCAGAGAACCAAAGTACGACATTTGTAATCTAATTCCAAAAAATAAAAAAATATTACATCAATTGAAATTGAAAAAATATAATTAAAAATCGGATATTGGTTCATCACATGAATCACGAGAAAAAAAATGATTGACACCCAAGTTTGATTTTTATTTCTTGTATTGATGGAAGGAAAAATTTATACACGCTTAATATATGCACAAAAAAATAAATATATGAACTATATATGTATCTTTTGAAAAATTTATCACTTTAACTATATGGGGTGTAGTATATTTTTTACCTTCATTTGTAATTGTTATGTATTACTAGTTATTTTATTTGTAAACGATGAGTATATATTATGAAAATGTGTATTACAATCTTAAAATTGTATATTAGCTTAGAATGAGATGATGTTACTTTTTCTTGTTGTGAGATTTATGTAATACTATTCAATATTGTTTTGATGCTATTACATTGTAAAAAAAAGAAAAAAATATATTTAATACGTTTGTTTCTTTAAAATCATCCTCAAAAGAGTCTACAAATATTGTGAAATCACTAATCAGTACATATTAATGGAGGCAATTGCGATATAGTTTTACCGAGACTAAAGATGACATAATTATCGAAAAACCAAAAAATTGAATCGAATCGAAGTTGAACTTTCAATTTTGATTCTTAAATTTCAGTATTTTTTTTTTCAAAATTTCAACTTTTTCGGCTTGATATTTAATATAATTATCTCAATGTTTAGTATGCATTGAATAGTCTTTTTAAGATTACATAAAGTTAGGTAATAATTTTGACTTTGTCAAATATTTAACAATTAATGTTGGTTAGATTTGACCAAACAATGAAAAAGAAAAAATTAGTCATAAATATTATAAAGTCTCATTTAATTGTAAAATATGCAATACAAAATTATGGATTAACCACTAAGAAGTTATAAAGGAGAAAAAAAATAGAAGAAGAAATAACACCTCAAAATATTGTACCAAACTTTAGAAATAAAATAAAATATAGTAGCAAATACTTCCAAAGTTGTACATCTAAAGTTGAGTTTTCCTTTTTATTTTTTAAGTTTCTATCAAATCTAAGTATCTAACAGATAATTTTTGATAAATATTTATTGAAAACTAAAAGTGTTAGTTCTTAACAAATTTAAATGACTAAAAATTATTGAATACATACTATTTCAAACCTATTTTCAAACACAAACCACCTTTTTTATCGTTTTTTTCAGCGTAAAAATTTATTCATATTTGATATTTATATAACTCAGCATAGAAACTTATCTACACCCAATATTTATACACCTTATTATGAAAACTTACTTACAATCGATATTAACACAAAATCATTAATAACACAATATATATTTTTTTACATACGCTTTCGCGATTAATTATTGTGCATTTTCACCTCATCGAACGCTATAACTCAGCCTATCTATTTCTCATCTTAGGTAGGATACAAATTTGGCAGCAAATTAAATCATCTTTAAAAATTTGCAGCGGAAATAGCAAAGTCATATTGCAATATTAGTTTTTGGTTGTTTTCCTCATTATTGCATAATAATTTAGTCTAATCTCTTTTATGGCTATGAATAAATAAGTGGAAATAGCCTCTCCATGAAATTAAATGACCATAGCTATATATATAATTATTACGAAGGTGCGTTTATTTCAAAAATGCTAGTATAGTTTTGACTTATCAATAATTCTTTCCGCGCTTCATTCACTTTTACTTGTCTATTATTTTAAAAAAATATATTTTTATTTTTATTTCTCACTTTTCACATATGAAGAAAAGAAATTAAATTTTATTATATTTTATTCTTAACATTAATCATTTATTCTCTAAATTATTTTACAAAATCTTAGACTATACATCAATTAATATAAATATCGTAGTTATACAATCTAAAGTGAACAACCTAACAAGGAAAAATGAAGAGAAAGTAATAAGACCAAACACCTATTAACAAGATAAAAATGAAAAGGAAAAAAAAAAGCAAATTACTGACTGGGGAACTTTACGATTTTCAACAGCTATTGATGGGTTTAGAGGCACGATAATGAAGATAACAAATGTACTCGTACTTAGTATTTAAATAAATCAAAATAGGTTTTCTAATTTTGACAATATAAATACATATTACTTAATTATGATTTAATAAATATGTGGATAGAAAATACTTAGTAAGCGTTTGACCATGTAATATCATATCATCATACAAAATCGTGAAATGAAATCAGCGTATGTGATTTCACGCTGATTCATCTGATGATTTCATATCATGAGATGAAATTTCATATTCTCCAAAAATCACGATTTAGGAATTTCATATCATGATTTGTGATTTTTCAAATACAAAATTTGACCCTACATTTATATATACTAACCATTTATTTCATATATAAATAAAATATATAATCATATCATTACTTTTAAAAATTTATTATTCTCACCAACATAAAATTTATTACTCCATTACTTTAAATTTGGTGAATATAAATGATCAAGTAGGAATTGATTTGGTGAATATAAATAAGAACAGAGGGAGTCATATTTTTTTGATTTTTCATAATAAAAAAAAACTTCTCTTTCAGCTACATATAAAAAGTTTAAAATAATTTAATATGCAAAATAACAAAATCGGTGATGTATGTTTGATAATCACTACTTTCAATATGTTTGATTTTAACACAAAATCAATGCACTAAAAATGTGTAATTGGCAACAATGACATTACTGAAAAACATTTTTAGTAGTTGCCAACAACTTCAACATTTATTTCACTATTGACAATCATCAAATATACTACTCCCTTCGTTCACTTGTACTTGTCATTTATTCCTAAAATAGATTTTCATTTTTACTTGTCACTTTTGATATATCAAGAAAAGACAACAATTTTTTTCTCATGTTTTACCCTCAACATTAAATACATGTTTTCAAATCATTTTTCAAGACATCCTTTAATAGGGGATAGTTTCGTAAAATACTTATATCAATAATTATTTTCTTAGTAGTTGTGCCAAGTCAAAGTGTGACAAGTAAACATGAACGGAGGGAGTATATAGCCACTTTACTATTACTCACAAAAATTATTGTACTTTCTTAAACATTGATTATTATTTCAAAGAGTTTGGAAACTGGTGTCCGAGTCCAAAGTGGAAGGTAGTGCCTTGATACTCTTACATGTACTCCGCCGTTCATTCTGAGACAGTGAACATAAGTTTTTTCTTATAATAGAACCAAATACATGTGTATGACATTCACTTCACTTTAGAGGGCAGAAGAAGCCAGATTAAGATGATCTTCTCAACGAAATAATCATAGTTAGAGTAGGAAGAGATAGATGAAACAGAGTTTTACTACTTTTTGCAATGCTACAAAACTTTTTTCTTAACTTAAGTGGAGAACAAATAGCTTTGTAATAATTTACTATGCGATTTAATAAATTTTGTTTATTTGGTTAGATTGAATAAATAATTGAGATTATTTTAATAGTTTTACAACTTATGAGATTCTTATGTTTCTGAGAAAATATACAACACAAAAAAACTCCAAGTCATATGTCTAAACAAAACTTCTACTTCATTTCATGATTTCATATCGCATGACCAAACGGGCCAAAGTTTATTGATTTGGTCAACACTCATCAAGCGAATAAATTGATGAGCAACTTTCACATATAGCAAACATAAAAATTATATTTGAATGTTATAGTTATAGTTTGCATAATTGCACTCCATTGCAAATTTTATGTTTGCTATGGAGCTTTTGATTTGTATAATTTGCTAGATACATCCAATTTTATACAAATTGTTCAATTTTGTATAAATTCATTTATACATTGTAATTTGTATAGTAAGATCTGTATTTGTATAATTATAAGTGTATATATAGGACGAAAATATATGTATTTGTATTTGTATATACACTTTTCTCTCGCTTTATACAAACACAAACGCATTTTATACATTTGTATACCGAATGGGTAATTGTATACCGAAAATGACAAATTGTATACCGAACAGATGACAAAAAAATGGGATGTTTGCTGCGAATTACAAATTAAATGTTATTGCCTAAATTTTCTCTAAATTGATTGGGATTATTTGCATTTTTGCTTATTTTTGTGATAGTCTGACAAATATAGTATTTTTTTTGAGGATATATAAATTTATTTTTTCATGTTATAATATCTACAAGTGATATCAAATAATGACTTCAATTTTTTTTTAAAATTAAAATTATATCTTAAGTATAATTTTAATTACTGAAAAATAAAAAATAAAATTCAATTTATTTAAAAGATAAAACATGAAATTTTGTGTAAATATTTTATCACTCTATAAATTGTGTTGCCATTTTAAAGATAAGTGTCGTCTCTTGTTAAAGATAAAAATAATAATAATAATAAAGTAATAAAATATTTCAATTGTTTAATGTTGAAAAATATTAGGACTTTTATTCGACAAACAAACACACAACAATGTGTCAATTAGAAAAAAAAAATGGAAATATTTTTTGATTTGAAACTTTAAATTTAGGCGATATCATAAATATTTTATTCTTACTTACCTGCTTTAATTGGTTTGCAATATAAATAATTTTGCAAAAAGTATATGCATATTAATTACTTATTATTCAAATAAGAAGTAATTGCGGCCATTTAAGTGATATGTAGTATCAATATGAGTTGTGGTAAGATAGTTTTAGATGTTTTCACTCTTAATCAAAAGTTCAAATTTTATTCATGAGAATGAAAAAAATCTTTTAATACCTAAAAGTGAATCTTACGATAAACGAATTCAAATTTAATATATGAAACACTAGAGGAAAAAAAGGGGAGAAAAGAGAGGCTCAAATATGGCATAAGTCAGAGGCCTATCTATAGTCTAATACATAGCTAGTTCTTAAATTTATCAAGATTTATATCTCGAATTAAGCCTTGTTTTAAATGAATTTCAAGAACTAAACATTGTATGTATTTTTCATTTATGTATTAGTTAGTTAAGATAATCATATAAAATGTGTCATTTTCTTTAATTTAATTATACACATTAACCTCAAATAGAAAATTTTAACAAGTTTAAAAAATTGGTTATGCATTTAAGCCTAAAGATAAAGTCATGAAGTAACCATTCGGGAAGGCCCAGTGGTTTGGGATTGGAACTTCCATGTTGGAGGTCTCAAGTTTGAAACCCCTTGCCAGCGAAAACAAGGGTTTTGCCTTCTGGGTTGAGCTCGTTGCATCGGGCTTGCCTAGTGCGGGTTACCTCTCCTATGTGGTTTGCGAGCTATTGCATAGGAGCGGGGGTTTTATCCTGTGCTCGCCTAAAGGGTAGTGGCTGCGGGTTTCCCTTGTCATAAAAAAGAAGAAGAAGTCATGAAGTAGTTTTGTCAACATGAAAAGATGCGTATGTATGTATGTACATATGTAGACATGATACATAAATATGCCCTTTAATATGACTTCAACTGTTATTTATGCCCTCTAATTTTGGGTATGCACAAGTAAACACTTAAACTTGTATAAAATTAAAATAGACACATTCGTTCTATGAGACGTCTTACGTGCATTATGCCACACAGGACATGTGTGTCTACTTGTTCAATTTTATATAAGTTTAAGTGTCTACTTATATACACTCAAAGTTGGAGGGCATAGATACCAACTGAAGCCAAATGAAAGAGCATAATTATGTATTATGCATGCATGCATACATATATGCTAATGTATGTATATATTATAAATATTATTCTGTATTTGAAAACCCAATTATATTGCCACAATTTGTTATTGGGGCATAAATAGTTCTATTTATGAAAATTCCCCAAAAATGTTAACACTCCCAAGCCCAGCCCAATGTTGCATCTACCGAACTCATAGCCCATAGGCCCAAATCCTCCCTCCCCCTAGCCATCTGCCAACCAACTTCATTGTTTTTCGGTGAAATATAAAATGAAATTTATTTGATTATAGGTTTCAGATAATGTATTTCAATATTAATAATAATTTTTGAGATAAATTATTCATGTTTATGGAAGGATTAATAATAGTTTACCTGTTTTAATTTGTTTGTTCCATCTGTTTTGACATAATTTAAGAAAATAAAAAAACTGTTAAATTTTTTAATTTTTAAATTAAAGATATGATCTTAAACATGTCACGCGGAAAATTAGATTAACGAATCATAAAAAAGAAAAGAGACATTCCTTTGTTAATCAGATTAAAAAGAAAAGTAGGACAAACAAATTGATATTGATAAAAGTATTTTTTTCTCTTATTTAAATTCCTTTTAATACAAAATATTCTATTCAATTACTTTTTAAATATGTGTAATCATATGTTTTATCCAATTCAACTATATTAATATCACGTAAATTCGATCAATAATTAAATGAATTTTAAAATATTATTTTAATCGACCTTAATTATTAAATTGGATAAAAAATGTGAATATAAACAAATTCAACTGATAATCCAAACCAAAAAAACTCATTGAGACAAATAATTATTAGAGAATGCATATTTTTCCACGTAAATTTAAATTTTATAAGATTTCAAATGTGCCTATCAACCATGGATTAAACATCGATTTTGCCGTAATTTTCCTATTATGCGAAACTTACAACGAATCTCATAAGTTATCAACAGGGTTGTGATAGAGTGATAAATATTTCGTTATCTTTAGTTTCGAAATTTTGGGTTCGAGTCCTTGGATATGAAATTTCCTTTATTAGGAAACGTTTTATCCGTAATATGAGACTTTTTGGTGCGAATCCAAATTTAGTCGGGCTCCAATATGAGATAATCCACGATGAAAAAAAAATCTGAATAAGTTAACACGCGTTCGCTACGTGTCACGAAGCAACGATCTTCGTGTCGGTCACTTTCTCAAGTAAAAAAAGTCATTTGCAGAAATCTTAACAACAAAGATAAAGGAAGAGTCTTTCGACGAAAGCAACAGAGTAATATATAAAGGACAAAAGGGCATTTGCTTAACAAGAAGGAATTGAAATTCACAACAGATGAGAGTGATTCGAAGTACAGTAATACTAATACTTTTTCTGCTTTCTGCGTTTGGGTTAAGCGAACAGGGAAAATCAGGAGGATTCTGCAGCGAAGAGATGGCTACTCTTGGTGGAGTTCATGATTCGCATGGTTCGTCGCAGAACAGTGACGAGATCCATAGCCTTGCAAAATTTGCCGTCGATGAGCACAATAAGAAGGAGGTATGTTTTCTTACTCGTTTTCCGCGGATCATTCGTAGTAAGGTTTTTACTGAGTTGTGTTAATGATCTTTTTACTCTACACCATATTAATTCACTTACCTGTTTTAGCCAAACCTTTGTATTAGGGTTCGCCATCGCTTCCGGGCTGATTGTTTGACCCCTACCTATTGAAAATACAATCTTTACGAGGAAAATTACCTGCGTTTAACAGATTTTTTACTCCTTTACATATAGTGCTCACAGAAGGTTAATATCTAGGTGAAACCACAAATCTAATTCTCCCTCTGACAAGCCCGATAGAGGAAATGCAAAATAAAATACAATATCTAGAACTTTGGAAGTCAAAATCATTTCACGGGCCTGGTGAAATGAAAAACTATAAAGAGGAATTCACATTGATTTAGGAAGGGTTGCTTGTATTTGTGTACAAGCTGAAGTTTTTTGAAAAAATGAATTATCTTTTGTTGTGTGTTATACCATGGATCTAAGCAGCACCCAAGTGCATACTTGACATGGACCCTGTATTAGGGTGAGTGAATAGTACAATGTGTGATGTTGACAACACCACCTTCATGTGGAAGTGAAGGAAGGAATATCTGTATAGTTTGCTATTTGTTTGGTGAAGATAATTGAAGGCCACTTGGTGTGTGTGTCGCGAGTTCACAATGAATATGTCTTGCTATCCCCATTATGTGTGTGTTGAAGTATACATTAAACCTTTATAACAAAGTAGCACCACTAAGTTAAAATATTGTTGCGATCTTTCTTCATTTCCTCATGGAAGTGGTGTCAACACCACACCTTTTCTTATTCATTCTCTCTTGGATGGCGTCCATGTCATGTACGCGCTTGGGTGTTGCAGAGATCTGTGGTTTTGTCTCGAGCTTGGATGGACAAGCGGTTTGTATTGCTGGAATGTAGACTAAAGACCTTTAATTTGATAGGTAGAAGGCCCTCTAACTCCTTAAATATTGGGAGATATGCTCGTTCCAAGTCAGACCATATACGGGATCACTTGAATATTCCATCGTAATGAAACCTTGAACTTTTGTTTCAAGGTTCCCCTTGGCCTTTAGCTTTGGTTTAACCCTTCAAATGTCTTTAGGGCTTCTTGATATAATTACCCATTTACAACTTTATTCTCCTGATTTCATATTTATTCGTCGGTATTACATCTGGCCTGCATGGCATTGAAATCCGCGCCGCAATGCTGGTGTTGATTAGGATCTTCATTTATTCCGAATGTTAGGCCGGGGTGGTCTTTTTTTTTTTCTTTCAATTAATTGTTTTAGTAAAAAAACTATTCACTAACTGAAAATATTGTGGTATAATGACTTTTGTTATAAATATTGTAGTTTTCATTTTCTCGGTGGGGTTTGTTACCCAGAGAACAAGAATTGTGGTTTAAACTAGGTTCTACCTATTTTGGAAACAAAATCTGTTTACATACATAACTCCTTTCCTTGTAAAGACAGTATTTTCATTTTCCATTTCCAGTTTGTTGTTACTTAAGCTTATAAATGTAGGGGTCAAGACAATCAGCCCACACTTGGACGCACAATCAATTGGTGATGGTCTAATATCATCAAAAGTGAACTATCCAAGGAGTCTCCTCCCCTATGTACCGTTTGCTCTTGTTAATAGAGCCGCAACGCGGAACCTTTATAAAACAAAAAGGAACCCACAAACAGTTTTTGAAAATGACGTCAAGAATGTTATTATTTATAAATCAACTAAAAAAAAACCTTCCGGAACAACCAGTTTCCTAGTTTCAACATCTATCACACAGTTTTCACGGGTTACATCTAGTTTATTGTTGGAAACAATGGTGTACACATAGTTTGTGTTAGTTAGGTCCATTACGTCTACAAAGGGTGGGCAAAGAAATTTTAGTGAAATAGTATGGATCCAGCATCCCTTTGAAAATGCTCTGCAGCTTTGATCATATATTTAGTCTGCATCTGTTCCGTCCTATATGCTGGCAGAAGTGTGGTTCCTCTGTGTCGTCGTCTATTCTTATCAGGCCTACACCAAAATTATACTTTGCCTGGACTATTAGTATCGGCTCCTTGTTTAAGGAGCGGCAACCCATCATATGGTCTATCCTGGTAACTAAAATCTATACGTACCAAGCAGCAGTGTAGCATGGTAAATTTCTTTCACATGCAACCATTCTGTTGCAGCAATACCACGATCATTGAAGTTCTGTATTCTATAGCTGTTATCCTCCAGTTGCAAGGACTAATGAAAAGGTCTTGACAAGACTATCTGTCGGATCGCCTTGCACCTGCAGTTAGAATACTATATCAGCAGATGCACAAGGGCTATAGATGATATCTGTGCCATCAACATCGCCCTTGGATATGCAAGTCGGTGTATATGGCGATGGTTTTAGTTTAAAATATTAAAGTCTGTGGGCGTACAGTAATCAAACTGATGAAAGGACAAAGGGAGAAGTATTCAGCGATTACCCTATAGAAATGCTCTGTAGCAACCTTCTTGATCCTTTTGCCAACAACATTTAACATGCTTTCCAAAATAGATGACGGGAGACTTGAAATTTTAATTTCCACCATCTTGCTGTTTCCCATCTTTCTCTTACACTGGAAGAAGCCTCTGATTGCAAAACAATTTAGAGATGTTCCAACAGTAGAAGGATGGTAGTGTGGTGGATCCATCTTTAAAAGGGCTTCCCACCCCCCACCCCTCGGGCGCAAAAGTACGAGGTGTATACGAGGTCATAGTAGATGTTGAACCCCTTGGATTCTTCATGGGTTTTCTTCTACATGTTTTAGTTAAAATTTTGAGTGGTAGCGAAAAACCCAATTAGTCGGGATAGATGGTTTATTACCTGCATTTCTAACTCACACGGTACTTCAAATGATCACGAACAGTCATGAATGAGTAACAAACATTTGATCAATCTATCCAATCTAGTCGATCTGTTCAAGAAATTAGTTAATGATGCAGCTGTCCACCTGCAAAGTGAGTACAAATATATTAAATACACAGGCGGATAGACAAATATAACTGGCCTGCTTAATGATTTCTCTAACTTGAATGGGCTTGGGGATTTCTAAAACATTAATTAAAACTAAAACTGCACAGACTCGGTTGTTGTTTAGTTGTGAAGTTAAACTAATATTCTTTCTCTAGAGCTTTTTCTACAATGAAATACATTAAGAATGTGTGTCTAGAGCTTTTTCTTCAATGAAATACAGTAAATATAACTTGTGAAACATGGTGATGAATTTTCTAAAGACTGTTTAGTTTTGTTGTAATAGAAAATGATAAAAAATGTTTTGAGGAAAATATTTCCTAGTAATAACAATACACAATGAATAACCTGGAGAAAACAACAGAAAACCATCTTATTTGTCCTCTCTGTCAAGAACAATCAATACCAGTGTTCACCTTCCATTACCTACTTTGTTATATGTGTTTGTGATATTGGACAACAGCTTTTCTCTTCTGTTTTCTCAGTTTCCTTTTTCTTTACACTTTTTGATAATAGATTTCACTTTGTTACAATCATTTTGTTTGTATCTTTGATGTTGATTATAGGCTTATCATTAGTCCTTTTAAAGCATGAGAGTAATGTAGATTTCAACTGTCTTTATTTTTTTTCAGAATGCAATGATTGAATTGGCCAGAGTAGTGAAGGCGCAAGAACAAACTGTTGCTGGTAAACTGCACCACCTCACTCTTGAGGTCATTGATGCTGGAAAAAAGAAACTCTACGAGGCTAAGGTCTGGGTCAAACCATGGTTGAATTTTAAGGAACTTCAAGAGTTCAAGCATGTTGAAGATGTTCCTACCTTTACTTCTTCTGATCTAGGAGTTAAGCAAGGTAGCTCTCTTATTGATGTTAATGTGAATTAGTGGTGTTCTGTTCAATCTAATCAACAGCTTGGAGTTGTCATCAATCAACTGAATAATGGACAATGTTCTTTTGAGGAAATGGTCAGATCGTATAGGTT
>JAJOOR010035559.1:0-12131 GCA_036250505.1 Solanum acaule | reverse complement strand
AAATATGTGTTGATATTATTGTTGGGTCTTGCTTGATGATAGATTAAATGTATTTTAATAGTGATTTCACCTAGAGGTTGTGGTTTAATTTAATGGAATGTAGTTGGAAATACAAAACCACCCAAGTGTTTTCGGCTTGCTCGAGAGAAAGGTCGCGAAACAAAGACCGCTAAACTGATGACCTAAAGAGTGGGTCGGCATGAGGTTCAGCCCGAGAGAGTGAGCCCTAGTACCATATCCTAACACTCAGCTTGAGAGAGTGAGTGGGGTAAGGTGTAGGCTAGCCTTCATGCGGCGAATGGGTGTCCGAGAGGAACCCATTTGAAATGGGGTAAGTTACCCGAGAGGGAACTTATTTCCATCTAAAGCTTAGCCTAGTCACTATTAACTTACAAATTTCCTATCGAAAGCATGTACCCAGCTATTTATATCAATTTATATTGCTGTCACACCCCAAGAACTTCTCCCCATACTTAATTTTCCTTTTTTTTTATTATTTTTACTATACTTGTGACAAACCCCCAAATCGATATTTGACACTTTTCTGTCACCCCCTTCGATTTATTATGTTTTTAATTGTTAATATCTTTAGCTACGACTAGTTAGAACTAAATTTTACTTTTCTATAAATTCTCAAAACCACTCCCTTGGGACACGACCCCAACCCTTGGTTGGGTTACTATATTATCGACGATCATAGACACTCGAACCGTAGTTAGTGTTGTTGGTCACGATAAGCATCAATAGTACATGTTTTATTCAGTAACTTTTATAGTATGCTTATGATATGCCAGACACAGGGTTAGCTTGGGGTAACTCGTGATCCTAGGTCTCATGTTACGTCAAGGGGGTAGCCTCGGGGCATGACAAATTTGGTCACTGATAGACCAAAATGGTACTTGTAATGAATAAACCTTGCATTTTGGTCTACTCAAAAATGCATATGAATGGGAACGTCCACCTATAAACTATGTGCCTCTACGTTTACAACCTATCTAATGCTCCTTATCCAGATATCTAGGAACACCTCTACCACTCGGTGGACCTTCTCTAGCTGCTGGTGTTAGTCCCCCATAGGCGTGAATTGGAGAACCTTGTTGTGTACCAACCTACATGTTCTTAGGACACTCTATCACAAAATAACCATAATCTATACATTATAGCACACTTTCTCTATGATAGGATGATAAAGTGGTCTAGATAAACTAGAGAGTCTATCACGACTTGAGAACCTAAAAGAGAAACTCAAGAGATCTCTCTTATTGTAACACCTCATAAGTGAAAAAGATAACTTGGAAATTTAAAAGTTGCTGAAGTTGTTGGTGCAGGGTTGTACTAGACCATGCATAGGTAATAGTCCATTGTAGGACTAGCGGTTGGTTGCTCGTAGTTGGTGGTCAGAGATTTGATGTTACTGTAAGTTGGTACACGACTAACCAGTACAACCCATTAATGGAAGTATTCTCCATACTTGGCCATCCGTGGTTCGAAGACTGAGGATCCAGGCCTAAGTTTGATACCCTAGTGTTCGAGAGGTTCTACAGGTCGTCTGTTGTTCTACAACTCGTGGAAGTTTGTTCGTGGTTTGACATCAGAGATTTGGATTTCAGTATATGGTTTATGAAGGACCACTACAGTCCGTGCTAACTTGTACGACCCGTACATGGGGTCCGAGAGTGGTCCACCAATTATTTAATAAGAGTTAATTGGGTATTTTCCTACTTTTTAACTCTATACTACATTGTTTTGGTGTTATTTAGAAGACTCTAAGAAGTCGTTTGGTTTGAATACAAGTTATACTAGATTAGTTATGTCACGCCCCGAGCTACCCCCGAGACGCGGACATGGGACATAGGATCACAAGTGATCCCAAGCTAACCCTGCTGGCATGAAATGAGCATACTAAGGATAATAATAACTGATGCAGAGGCTAAATCATAAATAAAACTGATATGATGGGGAAAAACCCATATACTATAACTGAGATAAATGAAAACTGATGAATTTAATACAAAGAAGATATTAACTCAATACTAAGCTGAATCTAACTACGTATGAAAATAGCCTCTAACTAACTAGAAATGCTGGGACAGGCCCCAGCTAAGTCTAGCAAAACTGAAACTAAAGGACTGAAAATACTAAAAAAGAAACTCATGACTATTGTCCTCGGAGAATGAGGACTCATCACTGATTCTACTGAACTGGAGATCGGGAACCGATCTAAGCGTGATCTGGATGCTGAGAACCTGAACCTACATCACGAGAAGATGTAGCGCAGAGTATGCATCAGTACTTGAAAGGTACTAAGCATGCAGGATAGAATAAAGCTGAAATAACATATAACTGAACAAAGCAAATAAGTAATGATATAATTTGAGCATGATATAGATACTAAATACTGAGCTAATTGAATGCAATGACCAATTTATAACATGCTGAAACTAAATACTGAATATACTGATACATGGTCAATGCAATAGGATCTGACTGAACTGTAGGAGCTACTAATAACCTATAATAAAACTACATGAGCTAAATGTGGAGTCCAATGTATACACCCCATCGAGAGGACCCAATACACCCGGCCAAAGGTGTAGAGGCATGCTGGCGTGATCCTTAAAATGATTCCCACAGAGGGGACTTACAACCTATGTGGCTAATAGTTCTGGGACTATATGGGTACGTTGAACCCTAGTCCAACTCGGTATTATGCTACTCCCAATGGATTGAGTAATTTACACATTATGACTGAATTTCTGTAAGTTACTGGATGGCTCAAACTGAACATGCAAACTGAGGATGCAACAATTAAACTGATATTGATGCATTAATAATTGACATGTATAACTGAATAACTGAAATATCTGACCTAGCATTTGTAATTCAGGAACTAAAGAAATACATAGCTAGGGTTCTGGAATTCATGCAATAAATTGAATATGAACATACTAATCTAAATTGGATCATCCTAACACCTAAGAACCCAATAATTCTAACATTCAAGAAACCCTAGGTCTAGTCATAATAAGAAAATCAAGAAACTGACTGAAAACTAGGGACCTAATAGGTGAAAGGAACCCACTAGTGAAATCCCACATACCTGGTGATGAATTCCACGGAGAAATCTTTTGATTTCAGGGCTGGAACTGGAGGAAACTTGATGTGTTCTTGAACTTAGGGTTGGTCATCTCTTTCTCTCATTTCGCTTCTAATTTTCTAAGTTTTTATTAAATATCTGACTTGGGTAAGTTCTAGTTATGTTTCTAGGCTTAAACTGACTAAAACCACGAAATATAGGATTGAAACGACGTAGTTTAGGTGTCCAACGAATAAGGAAAAGACCGAAATAACCCTGACTTAAACTGCAGACGGACTGACCACGGCCACCTTCACGGACCGTGAAAGGGGCCACGTACCATGAAGTCAGTCGTGGTCTGGACTTGGTGACTACTAGTTGAGGGTATGATCCACGAGCCCTACCACGGCCCGTGTGAAGGGCCACGGACCGTGAAAGTATCTGTGGTCTCCACTTGGGCTGTGGTCTGGAGGGACTGGCTAGGGGGCTTACTGCCTCGACTCTTTCGGCGCCACCACGGACCGTGAAGGTGCTCGTGGTCTGATGTCTATGCTTGGTGACTTCCAAGTCAAGACCACGGACAGGTCTACGGACTGTGGACCCTATCACGGTCCGTGAACCCTGTCATGGCTCACTGCTTCAGGTATAATTCTGTAAAAAAATTCTGGGTCTGGTTTTTAAGGTGTTACAATATCTCCCCCCTTGGGATCATTCGTCCTTGAATGAAGACTAAACTAGATGAAATGGAGGGAACGAGTTGCAACCCTACCACTAAACACTGAAGGCTGATTTTTGACTGAACTCAGTTCCAAAAACATTCAAATATGCTGAAAATGCAAGTACAGACTGAAAGAACAAAATACTAAGACTGAATTAGTGCATGAAGGACTGAAGAACTGAAGAGGAACTATTACCTCAAGTTGGAATGGAATCGGAAGGAAAGAGGTGAGGATACTTGGCCTTCATGGCTGCTTCTGCTTTCCAAGTAGCTCCTTCTACAAACTAACTCCTCCACAAAACCTTGACTGAAGCGACTTCTTTGTTTCTCAACCTTTTAACCTGACGATCAAGAATCTCAACTGGTACTTCCTCATACGAGAGACTATCTTTCACGGCCACACTCTCTAATGGCACTATGGATGCTGGATCACCCACACACTTCTTCAAAAGTGAAATGTGGAAGACTGGATGCACTGCTACTAATTCTGCTGGCAACTCTAACTCATAAGCCACTTTACTAGTCCTCTTCAGAATCTTGTAAGGGCCTACATATCTAGGACTGAGCTTACCTTTCTTGCCAAATCTCATCACCCCTTTCATAGGTGACACTTTCAGGAAAACCCACTCATCAACTTGGAACTCTAATTCCATTCTTCTCACATCTATGTAAGACTTCTGACGACTCTGGTCAATCTTAAGTCTATCTCTAATGAGTTGCACTTTATCCACAGCCTCATGCACTGAATCTAGTCTTATCAAGGCTGCTTCACCTACTTCAAACCAACAAACTGGAGATCTACATCTACGCCCATACAATGCCTCATAAGGGGCCATCTGAATGCTGGTATGGTAACTATTGTTGTAGGCAAACTCAATAAGAGGAAGGTGATCATCCCAACTACCCTTGAAGTCGATCACACAAGATCTCAACATGTTCTCTAAGGTCTGAATGGTACGCTCTGCCTGACATCCGTCTGTGGATGAAATATTGTGCTAAGGTTAACCCGAGTACCAAGACCTTTATGAAACGACATCCAGAAATGAGAGGTAAACTGAGGACCTCTATTTGAGATGATAGACAAAGGAACCCATGCAACCTCACAATCTCATTAATGTAAAGCTTGGCATAATCCCCCACCGAATATGTAGTCTTGACCGCTAAAAAGCGAGAAGACTTAGTAACTCTATCAATGATCACCCAAATGGAGTCATGATGTCTGCGAGTACGAGGTAATCCTGTGATGAAGTCCATGTTGATCACTTCCCACTTCCAAGTAGAAATGTCAATCTCTTGAGTCATACCTCTTGGTTTATGATGTTCTACCTTGACTTGTTGGCAATTGGGGCACTTAGCCACAAAGGCTGCTATATCTCTTTTCATACCATTCCACCAATAGACTTCCCGCAGATCCCGGTACATCTTAGTGGCACCTGGATGAATAGAATATCTAGAGTTATAGGCTTCTGCAAGAATATGTTGTCTCAACTCGCCCACATTAGGAACAAATAATCTACCCTGATAGTGAAGCATACCATCTCCCCCATGGGAGAATACCTCAACTCTCTGTTCATGGATTGCACCCTTGAGCTCAAGTAATATCGGATCACTGTCTTGCTTTTCCTTAACTTCCACTACCAAAGAAGATTATGCCCCATTTTGAACCGTTACACCACCATCTGATATGCTCATAAGGCGAACTCCTAGGCGAACAAGTCTATGAACATCCCTTGCTAGCTCTTTTCTTTCTTCCTCAACATGTGCTACACTACCCATGGATAATCTGCTAAGAGCATCTGCTACTACATTTGCCTTACCTGGATGGTAATGCACGCTCATATCATAATTTTTGAGGAATTAAAGCCACCTTCTCTGGTGAAGATTCAACTCTTTCTGGGTGAATACATACTGGAGGCTCTTATGGTCTGTGAACACCATACAAGTAAAGTCTCCAAATCTTAAGTGCAAACACCACTGCTGCAAGCTTGAGGTCATGAGTTGGGTAGTTCTTCTCATGAACCTTAAGCTATCTAGAAGCATAAGCTATAACCTTACCTCACTACATCAACACACAACCTAGGCCGACTCTGGATGCATCACAATAGATCACATAGCCATCTGAACCCTCTAGTAGAGCCAAGAGATGAGTTGTATTCAACCTAGTTTTCAATTCTGTGAATCTTTTCTCACAATCATCTAACCATTGAAACTTGACCATCTTCTGAGTCAACCTAGTCAATGGTGAGGCTATGGATGAAAATCCTTCCACGAATTATCTGTAATAGCCTGCTAGACCCAAGAAGCTTCTGATATCTGTAGCAGAGGTAGGTCTGGGCCATTGTTTCACTGGTACTATCTTCTGGGAATCTACTTGAATTCCTTCACTAGACACAATATGCCCAAGGAAAGCAACTGATTGTAACCAAAACTCGCACTTGTTAAATTTTGCAAATAACTGGCGATCTTTGAGAGTTTGCAGAACAACTCTCAAATAACTCGCATGTTCTTCCTCATTCCTAGAGTAAATTAGGATATCATCAATAAAGACGATAACGAACAAGTCTAAGTACTGCTTGAACACTCTGTTCATCAAATCCATGAAAGCTGCAGGACCATTGGTTAGTCCAAATGACATGACTACAAATTCATAATGACCATACCGAGTTCTGAAGGCTATCTTCAGAATGTCACTATCTCTTACTTTAAGCTGATGATAACCCGATCTGAGGTCTATCTTTGAGAAATGACTAGCATCCTGAAGTTGGTCAAATAAGTAATCAATCTTGGGGATGGATTACTTATTCTTGATTGTGACCTTTTTCAACTGCCTATAGTCAATGCACATTCTGAGAGAACAATTTTTCTTCTTTACGAACAACACTGGTGCACCCCATGGCGAAATACTAGGTCTGATGAAGCCCTTATCTAGAAGGTCTTTCAACTGCTCTTTCAATTCCTTAAGCTCGGCTGGAGCCATTCTGTAAGGAGGAATAAAGATAGGCTGGTATCTAGAACGAGATCAATTCCAAAGTTGATTTCCCTATCGGGAGGAACTCCAGAAAGATCTTTTGGAAACACTTCTAAAAACTCATTAACCACTGGAACTGACTCAAGAGTTGGGGTTTCAAAGCTTGAATCCTTAACCCCAACTAGATGATAGAGATAACCCTTAGAGATCATCTTTCTAGCCTTAAGGTAAGAAGTGAATCGACCCATAGGCGCTAAGCTACTACCCTTCCATTGTAAGATTGGTTTGTCTGGAAACTGAAAACGAACAATCATAGTTTTACAATTGACTGAGGTATAACATGAATGTAACCAATCCATGCCTAGAATGACATCGAAGTCTACCATTTCTAACTCTACAAAATCTACTGAGGTGACTTTCTGAGAGACTGTGATAGGGCAATTTCTATATACCTGTCTAGTTATAACTGGGTCACCGACTGGAGTAGAGACTGAGAAAGGTTCTGGGAAAGTTTCTGGACTAACACTGAATTTGACCGCTATAAAAGGAGTGTTTTACATTTTCTTTGCAAGCTTTAGTTATTCATTCTTAAAAATAAAATTTCCATCTTATTTAGCATAAATATTATTGTGTCTGCATTTTCATGATTGTGCCATGTATTTATAAAATCAAAGTTTCATCTTATTTAACTTAAAAATAAAACTTCCATCTTATTTAGCTTAAAAATAAAATTTTCATCTTATTTAGTTTAGGGATAAGGGTCTGAAAAATATCCCAACTTTGATCGGATTTGCTATTGCGATACTAAACTTTCATGAGGACCTATTACCTCCCTAGACTATTTAATACCGTATATTTTTACCCCCTGAACTATTTAATAGGGTATTTTAAAGGTATATGTGTGCCCACGTGGACACATTACTATTTATAATTTTTGCATTATTTTTTTATGTCCACGTGGACAAATATTTATGTTTGAAATACGGTATTAAATAGTCTAGGGAGGTAATAGGTCCTCATGAAAGTTTAGTATCGCAACAGCAAATCCGACCAAAGTTTGGGTATTTTTCAAACCCTTATCCGTTTAGTTTAAGAATAAAACTTTCATCTTATTTAATTTAAAAATAAGACTTTCATCTTATTTAATTTAAAAATAAAACTTTCATCTTATTTAGCTTAAAAATAAACTTCCATTTTAAGTTTATTAAAGTAAAATAAATTTTATTATTAAAGTTATCTACACTTTAATTAATATATAAAATATAATTTTTAAGTGAGTAATAAACAATTTAAGTAAAAATAATTAATTTAGTAGTGGAGTGAATATTTTAAGAGAAATCAAAATATAAATAAACATAAGAATTAGGCAAATAAATTACACTTATAATATATTCATAAATAAAAATTGTATTTATAAAATGTAGTTTTTAAAAGAAAAATATATTATCATAAGAAAAACGAATAATTAAGGTTGTAAATGTTATTATAAATGTTGTTTAAATTTATGTTAATATACATCAATGTAAAAGTGGTGTATAAAAGAAAGTGTAAGGGGGTATTTTTGTTATTTTACATACTTTATCCCAGGATAAGTTATCCTAGGATTACTATTCCACTCCTAGGGAGGGATAACCTATCCCATGACTAATTGTTAATCCCGACAATAGATCAAAGGAGCTATTCTTATGAGATTTTGTGAATTATTTTGTATTACTAGATTCTTACCATTTCAAAGATTATGAATATGATTATACCTTTTTTCCGTTGGGGGTTTACTTATCACTGAATTAGACTAGTGACGATTACCTAGGTCCCAGAAATATGATCCCCGTCGGTATGTCCTGATTGGACATTAGCTAGTGGATCCACCTAAGCTCATGACTATGGTCCTTACCTTGGAAAGTATGATATTCTCTTTTTAAATGTGGGAGTAGTACACTAAACTCCATGTTATAACTCACATGGATTATATCAGTTGACGTAACTATGTTTATGACTTCCTCAAAAACTTATGTTATGATTATGATTTAAAGAATAATGCATGACTTTGTACTATGTTTATGAAATCATTTGATTGAATTTATGTTATATTTACTTGGTCATTGCATTATCATGTTTTCAGACTTATCATGTTCTACTCTTGCATCTTTCCCCATATTCAGTACATTCTGAGTACTGATTGCATACATCTCTTGTGCCTATATTGTTTTATAATATATATTCTGACACACATCACTCAGGCTGCGATTAGTATTGGATTCTATCAGCCTTACTCATGATTGGTGAGTCTTCATGGTTCGAGGGTATGCCAAATATGCTTCCTTTATGTCATTCAGACTTACTTTAGTTTTCAGATGGTTCGAGTGAGGTAAGGCTTATCCTATATGTTGATTATGTAGTAGAGGCTTGTTGTCAGACATAATAGTTTTTCATTATGGTCTTGGTACTCTAATTCATTTTTATATTGAGATTTGCAATAAGACTATGATTCTGCCTATCTTTTTATGTCAGTTATGTTCTGATCTTAGTGTTATGTTATTCATTTAGAGTCTTTCGATATTCTATTCACCATGTCAAGTCTAGGGGGTAGTCTTGAGTAATGATACTTATACTCTAACTACTCTGCGTGTTGTGTCCAGAATTACTACAGTTTGAAGTTTGTAATGTTGCATGAATAGGTCTCCTAGACTAGAAATGGTAACCTCTACCTGAATAATCTCAACCCAAGATGATGTACCACTAAAGTTGCTATACTTATGGTCCTTTTTATTGCCACCTTTAGAGGACAGATGAGGTATCATATCAATATTATTTGCATGATTGATAAGCTACTGCAACAATCTTCAGAAATCGTCAAATGTGCAGAACCCAAGTGAATAAGCATAATAAAACCCTTTACCAACCCGTCGACCCACTTTTCCTCAATGGATAGAATCACTAATACATGATGGGATAAGGCATGAAACCTAGGCTCATATTCAGTGACTGATATGCTACCATGCTAGAGACCCTCAAAATTATCTCTCATGATATCCATCAAGCTGCAAGACACATACTTCATTAGAAAGATCTAAAGAAACTTAGTCCATATCAAAGGAGGTGAATCAGTCGGTCTATAATCAATATAAGTCCTCCACCACTGCTTGGTGAGCCCTACCATCTAGAATGTAGTATAATAAACCCCATATAACTCACCTAAACCAAAGTTATGCAAACTCTTATAATAGTAGACGAATAAGTCTTACACATCTTCCTCAGAATCACCAGTCAAATCGAGAGAACTAATATGAACAAATCAGTTGGACATCTTCTACTCCTCTATTGACTTAACTGGTCTAGACACCACTTCGGTTAGAGTAACTGGTATAGGTAAAGCATTAGTGCGGGATCCACAACAACAGATGATTGTTCCTCAGGTGTTTGAAATGTTGAATCGGTGTCTTGTTTGAAATTTAAGTCTCAACTCTAGCTTGAGAACCATTTGGGGTAACATGTAGCAACCCCACAGATATCCTCCTATAAATTAACTCAAAATATAAACTATGGTATCTTTGAATATTAGTGTAGCCACAAAACCATGAGGTTACCTAGGCTGGTCCCATCACTTCGAGTTGATAAGTCTAATCATCTATCTCTCTCTCTGGCTCGAGGAATGTTTCCCTAGCATGACCCCAAGAAAGTGTAGCAATTTGTGTGCTACGTTGGCTTTAACGTCCCTAGCAACGAGTGCAAACTCTTTGTATCCCATTGTAGCTGGCCTAGTCCTCACCAACTATGAGAGAATAAGACACGACATTTAGAAACTTAAGAAATACCAAGTACATATGATAAAAAACCAACGAATAGAAATTTCCTAAAATGTCATCTAGACTCTCAGAGATAGATATGTACATCATCATACGTTTTCGTAAGATTCTATTAGACACTTGCTCTTGTACTTGGGATGTTGGTACTTTTTGATACCAACTTATCACTAGTCAAAATTCAAGTTATAATAGTAGCTACCCTAATCTCTTGCTAGGTTAGTCAACAATTTGCCCAATAAGAAAACACTTAGAATAAATGTAGAAGAAGTAAAGCAATAAAGAAATTAATCTTAAAATCCAATCTTCATAAGTAAAGACACAAAATATGGAAGTTAAACAATCCTAAAACCTAAGTTCACCAGTATAAGAGCTTGCTAAAACAGAATATATTTGTTCAAAACTTCAAACTGTCTATGAAGGAATATTAATAGCAAAGCAACAACAAGATATGTACCTTAACACTTGTAGCGGAAATTGTTGACAATCTTTTTGATGTAGATTTGCTCCAAATTTGAACATCCACAAGATCGACTCCGTCTCTCAAAGGAAACGATGTGCAATTCACAAATTAAGAGTCTCCTTAGTGTGTAGATTGAATTGTGTAAAAGATTAGGATTATTTTCAGTTATGTTTCTCTTCTATGTTGGTTTTTCATGTTCTCTAGTTTTTTCGCATGTTCCCACATTTCAAAAAAGATACTCCCACTAGGAGGCTTTTAAGGAGAGGTTGAGTAGTTACTTTGTAACTGTTCCCTCTTTATCCTTTAAAAAGGATTATCCATTTAATTAATTAATCAATTAAATCATATAGGGTCGGGCAGAACCGGGTCGAATCAGCTCGGTCCACATGGGCGACCTGTGATCTAAAACTTATATCTCCTACTTTGCATATGGCGGAAAAGACCCAAACCAACACGATATCAATCAGACACACAATTCATATGACAAATTGTTCATGCGACCTGTGAGCATCAAGAGCTTCCTTTTAGTTTTTACAAGCCCTACATAGGAATCCAATCACATGTGGAAAGAATTCACTACAATTTTAAGGACACTATTACTCACAATACCCCCAGACTTTATTCACTACTTCAATAGTTACTTATTCGATCCCTCATCCTCTTAAAAAGGTTAACTCAAGTTCATGTTTAACTTAATACACACAATACACTTAATACCAATATTGTTAGTGCAATAACCGGCTTGTGTAAACAAGTTTTTTATTTAATTAATCGCCTTTCCTTTCTACTCGAATCTATCTGTTCCAACTCAACTGATTTCCTAAACATGCACTGTATTGCTAAATCATTCATGGCTATTAGTAACATGCTAAAGTAGAAACATTGGTTGAAACTTCAGGAAACGGCAAAAGGTCAAAGGATATTTCGTTGAAAAGTCATTTTTAACTTTTTGGGGTGATATACCGTGAGTTTACGGTATTTCTAATACATTTCACTTACAAGTTGTGTGTGTCTAGGGCCTTTTTATATTGGTTTTTATGTGTTTTTATCATGTTTTGCAGGAAAGGTGTTCAGGCGCGGAAGTTTAGAGACAGCTGAAGGAA
>JAJOOR010035558.1:0-16249 GCA_036250505.1 Solanum acaule | reverse complement strand
GAGTTGAATATATTTTATTATTCAGAGTTTTCATTTGAGTTAAAGTTTGAATTTAAGTTTTGTGAACTTTTATTTCAGTTTTTAAGCTTTGTATGCTTGAATCAGTTTTTCGCTTGTAGTCAGCCAGGATGAGGGTTCGCTTGGGGACCAGCAATGGTCTTCGAGTGTCGGCCACGTCCAGGGTGTAGGCTCAGGTCGTGACACTTGCATTTATAACAAGAGTATCAAGTACATTAACAATCGAGTCAAAGCTATAAATAAAGTTTCCAAATGACTTGTAGTAAGATCCCCAACGAGTATCACCGGCTTTAATAAGATCAACTGCTTGATTCAACGCTCTCTATCCGTTTCTAGTTCACCCATATCCAATGCCTCTCGAAGTTTTTTTTAAAAAAAAATTCTTGAAATTCATCCACACGTTTAAAAGAAGCTCCCAACATATTCAAAATATTTGAAATCACTAATACAAGTTCTTCAACTTGAACACACTTTTAGAAACTGCGACAAGAGTTAGTTGAAGTTGATGAGCAAAATAATGAATAACATGAGCAGATCTACTTTCTTGTCTAATCAACGTTTTAAGACCACATAGCTCATCTTGCATATTGCTTGCCCCATTGTAACATTTCCCTCGTACATTACATTAAGTCAAAGAATGGTGAGCAAGTACATCCACAATTGCTTTCTTTAAAGATAAAGCACTAGTATACTTAACATGAACAAGTCCAATGAATGTCCCCATCACAAACTCCTTTTTGTCGACATATCGTAGACAAATAGCCATTTTCTCTTTACGTGACACATGTCTAAATTCATCAACTAATAAAGTAACATAGCCACCATTTTTCGTTTCAATCTTACACGCAGTTACAATATCTTTTTGGATATCATGAGAATTTATTTTATTATTTTTGAAGCTTTTTCTAATACAAAAAGTATAATTTCATCACATCTAATAGCATATCAAGAAAGAACTTCAAAAAAATTACCCTTGTTTAATGACGATTTCTTGTCGTCATGACTACGAAATACAAAACCTTGATTCAAGAAAGTCTTACCACATCAATTGAAGCGTTTAAGAAAAAATTTACCATTCAAGAGAAGTCTTACCATTCGGAGAGTGCAAACACTTGCACGAAGTGGTAGCTCAGTTGCTCAAGAATAATCAAGCACCTAAGGGAATTTTTGAGTGATAGAACCAAGAATAATTATGAAAAGGCAAGGGTCGGAGAAGTTTAGAACAAGTCCACTTTTCCATGCCATATGATAAATATGATATTTAGAGGGGTAGAATGTAACATATTCGACAACGAAAAATAAAAGTCTACTTCAAACACACATGAGAGGTTTTGAACTCTGATGATGCAATTACTTTCTCATGCTCCTTCACAACAATGTATAATTAGTAATTTCATTAGATACTATAGTTAACCAATTCAATGAATACATGACTTTACATGCACTCTTATTAGTAAACCATTAACACATATTTATATCTCAATTTATGATATAATTATGATAAATTAGTATGATTTAATATACATAATAAACTATATGTTTAAGTAAAAGGAAGAAAGACAAGAGAATCTCATGAATCATGATTGTAAACATGCTACCCAAAGATCTCCAAAATCAAGAATTGCTTCGAAGGAAGGGTTGGTGTCCCTTTCATATCCAAAATGGATCTTAATTTCTATGTTTTATGTCATTGATTGTCGGCCTAATGGGGGATAGATTGTAGAACACACAAGAGAAATAAGAAATACATTTGCAATCTAAGCTATATGCATTAATAGTATAAATACTCCAATATGTTCGACAATAGTTAGTTCATTATTGACTTGACACACCTCTTAAAAAACAATAAATAATAGAGGTAATATTACTATTTTATCCTTTGACTTTATTAAATTTAATGCTTGATAAATATCTCTTAATTTTCTAAACTGAACAAGTATTGTTGGACAACTATTATTGGACGGAGGGAGTATTACTTTATCTTTAAGTTAAAATATTGGGTTTGCTAAAAAAGAAGATTAATCTATTATTATAGGTCAACTTAATCATAAGTTCATAACCATTATTTATTATTCAAGTAAAAAATTTAAACTATTTAATATTCATCCTCAAATTAACTTCAGGTGAAACCATATATATGATGTTGGAATATTCTAAACACTAGGATGGTTAGAAATTCCTGATAATAATATTATACTTTCATTTTCTTTATTTTATTGACACTATCTTTGTGAAATCATGTAGTGTACGGAGATTAAATGTTAGCTATTATGAATATATATTTAATATTGCACCCCCTTCGTCTAATTCTTGACTCCGCGCTTACTTGTTCATTTTTGAGGGACTATTCAACATGAGATATGGCCTTACATGGCTTTCCTTCAAAGACAATATTGTTGATGAATTAATAAAGAAGTGGATCAGAGTGATGGCTTGTTGAAATAGATACATAAAGATGATCCAGTAAGTATTGGCAATAATTGGGAAAAAGGGATACAATCAAATAATATATATGATACGATAATATAGCCAGCCACCTTACACGCTATGTTGGGAGAAATAAACATATATTTAAACGGCAAATATTTATCTGCATTAGATGTTTACGTCAAATCAATTCAACTTATTATGACTAAATGATTTTATCTAGAAACATATGCATTAATTAATCATGCTTTAAGTTGTATGCATTATACAAACACATGTCATGCGTCTATTCATTTAATATCTCGTGGTAACAACTTGGACCAAATAATAAATAAGTCAAACTGCATAATCAGTGGTGCGATCTAGTTCAAGCATATCCAGTTTCATATCCATATCTCGTAAATCCTGAGCAGATGGGTGTTTGTGGAAGCATCATGCATAATTCTTAATAACCAATGTCAATATTTTATCAAATAAGAGAATAGATGAACAATATGTTATAATGACACCATATTTTAAACAAACATAATTAAAGATTATATGAGTATGACAATATAATTTAAGCATATTACTTCAAGTCTTTCGACTTTAATTTCTTCAATTGTATTCAGGATGATAATCTCGTTAAAGATGCTTTTATAATTTTAAAAAATCATTTTAAGACACCAAAAGGAGTCTATTGTTAGTATAAGATGATTAAGTATTCTTTGCGACCATAAGTTATCAAATGAGGCTAAAATATTTACGACATATATACATCTACTTCTAAGTCAGAACTCAAACCCCTGACTAATATTAAATGAATCATGTATTTTGACTAATTGGATTTAGAATTGAAATTGAAACCAAGCAATGTTGAGTGACACCACTTGATTTAACGTGACTTTTTCTCTGCATCGTGTTAATTACACTCAATTTAAATTTAGTTCACATGTGACAATTTCAACCAAAAAAAAAAACACTGAAAAGGGTAACTATGAAAATGAATGCAGACTCATAAATTTCACAAACCCCATAGCATAAGATTTTGACAAAATTGCTCTCCCTGCACAATATTTGTCCGTATATATATTTTCTAAAAAAGGGCAAATATCATGACCGATAAAGTCGAAACACCAAATATATATCCAATGATAATTAACTAATATCGATAAATACTTTATCATTTTATTGGGGTTTATTTGTCCTGATTTTTTTTACCATAGGTAAATATTTTATTATTTTGACTAGTCCTTTTCTTGTAGAAAAGATTTTAGGACTCTACAAATATAGGCTTGTTCCTTCTAACTTAATCAGCATTCACAATGTAGTCCTAGAGGTTTTGAGAGTTGCAGTTATGTGGGAGAATATTGTGTACCTCCTTGTATTCCAAGTGAATTGGTTGAGGTTGTTTCTCTCTATATTTTGTACTCTCATATTTATAGTGAATTGCTCATCTCCTTTGTGGACTTAGGTCGATTAACCGAACCACATTAAATTTGTCTCCTTTAGTGTGTTTCTCATTTGTCTTCTTACTCATGATCTTTCGAGGTTTGCTTTGCTAGCTTTTGCATTACACTTGCTTATTTTTCGGTTCTAACAAATTTTTTGTTAATGTGTATATTTATTATAGTTAAAATATGTTTTTGTTGTACGAGTGGGTTGCCAAGTGTTGAGGGCGTAGGTGGGGATATATTGTTGCAGCTTTTTTGTATTATTAAATGGATCTCATGCCCAAGATTTTTGAAATAAACGTAGCTAGCTATCTATATTTGATGTACCTAGAATGGAAAAGTTTTGTTTTGTATGAGGCACAAGTATTGTCTGTTGTATCATGGGACCACAATTTATTTATTGCACTTTCTTACTTTTTCTCTTTCTTTTTTAATCTTTTCTTTTTCACTTGTATTTTTTTTTTTCCGGTTTATTAACTCTCAGCATATATATATTTTTTAATTCATAAACAAACTATGAAGATTGCCCGCTGTATTTGATGTGTCTAATTTATCTCTATATTATTATTAGAGGAAAAATTAAAGTAATGTGTTAGAAAATTTTGAATTCAATTTTTTGGATTGATTTGAAGAAATTAAAGATAGTGAAATCAAAAAAATTATAATCGAACTCTCACAAATAAGTAAAAAAAATTATATAATAAATCAATTGAGCTATTAAAATTCAACTGACTTTATTTATTATACTTAAATATATAATTTAATTTTAATTAGTCATTAATTTATTTTTTGGGGTTTTAATCTTAATCACGCAATTCTTAATTGTTAAATATGTTTTTATTTATTTTATAACCACTTAATGTATCTTAATACTTAATATTTATAATAACATATTAATGATAGCACTCAATTATCTTCCTTTTTTTTTATCTTTTCATATTTGTTAAATTCTCTACTTGCTTGGCATCTATCAAATAATTATTGCTAATATTAATTTTGTGTTTCTTATTAAAGATTTTCTTTTTGAAATATTTTTTATGTTTAGTGTTCAAATGAAACTTGTATAGATACATTTTTCAGAGGGAATTTAAAAATTAATAAGAAAAAAGAGTTAACCAAGTGAATTTGTGAAAGTACAAAATAATAGTAATATCAATACATTTTTTTGCACTGAAAGATCAGAAGACTACAAAAAAAAAGCCATAGAAACGTTGGTTAAAAAAATTGCACAGATAAAATAGAAAGAGGTTTTGCAAAGAAAAAATGCAAAAGAAGAAATGACTAAAATTTGAGAAAATGAAAGTGTGAGAGAGAAAGTGTGATAATTAGGAAACAGACCCATAAATACATTTGTCAAAAAGTAATGGTGCCTTCATACAATTATTGTTGGTTGTGCCTCAATATATATTCCAATCATAACCACAATCTAGTGTGATCAGGGCCGCTCAAGCAGATTAATGGCCTAAAGTCAAAATCAAATAGGGGCTTAAAACTTAAATTGTTAATAATTTTTATATAATGGATTTCTTTTAATATATTTTTTCATTTGATAATATAACCATTCTTATTTTAGATTATCTTTCATGCGATATAGTATTCAGGGTCGTTTGGTTGGGAACAAACTATCCTGAGGTTAACTATTATGGGATAATTTATCCCACTATGTATATGGGATAACTTATCACATCACTATAATATAAATGGTGGGATAAGTTATCCCAAACATGACAACCAAACAAGATACAAAATTTGTATCCCATCACTATTTCCTTATTCCATCACTATTATTTTTTATCCCTCACACCACACGACTCCTAATATGTCAAATTTCTTCTAATAATTCTTTCATTTCGTATGAAAACTTCACTTTTTCTATAAATATTGTTCAATATTTGTTAAAAATAATAACTTATAACCTAAAAAATGAAGCCCCTCAAATTTAGGAGCCTAAGGCATATGCCGCGCCTGATGTGATCTTCGACAATGTATTGTATGGACCCGTTTGGCCATAGATTCCCAAGTAATATTTAGGAAAAAAATTGGCAAATAGTGTTTGTCCATAGAATTTGTCATTATTTGGCAAATATTTTTGACAAATATCCCAAATTCCCAAATACTAGTTTTTTCTAGTATTTGGGTCAAATCTCAATATTTGGGATCTTTTAAAAATTGAAATTTTACACCAAACTTTTATTTTTTACAAAAACACCCTCTATAGTAGTTGTTTGCGTTGTATTACATAATTTTTTACGTGAACACCAAAGTAGTGATGAAATATTTAGTGAATATGAAAGTGATGATATGGTTGTTGATGAAAATGATGAACAACCGACTCACGGTAACAAAGTCATGTGCTTTGTCTACTTCACGATGTATGGAATGATGCTTGTTGCACTCACTCCAAACTATCACATTGCTCCAGTGTCATGGACACTACTTGTTATTTGTTGCAACGAAGATTCAATTGACTTGTACTACAAACTTATGGTTAGTTTTGATAGTTTTTTAAAACTTATAGGTATAAATCATGTTTTCTAAAAAAGTGAAATATGTTTCTCAAATACTATGGCCAAACACATGGTGAAATTTCATCCAAATTTTCACTCAAATAATATTTACCAAGAATATTTGGAAATCTATGACCAAACACTAGCTATATCTTTCTGTATGAAATGTCTTCGTCACAATCATCAACTTAATTATTTTGAGTCTCCCACTACATTTGAAGTACATAAAATAAACGCTCTCCACTTATAATTCTACTCAATTCAAATTGCGATTCGACCCCAAAAAGCTTGTGGTGCGGTCCAATTTTGAAGAAAAAGTAGTGGGTCATTCCAAGGAATTCCCTATTTCGGAATGGTCTTTAATTTTTTTTTAATATATAGATCTTGTTTGCAATAAATTTGAGAGTGATAGAATACAAATTGGTTTTATTGATAAATATTGTAAGTATAAATATGTTTAGTGCCATATTTCTTCTCTCTTAAGACTTCTCCCGTAATTAGATGGTTGTTAGTGTCGTATTTGTTGAACTAAAATGATTTGAAATTGATTTTCATAATTCATTCGAGGGTTGTTAGTGATGTATTTCTCGAAGTAGGATGACCGTTTATGGTGTATCTCTCAAACTAGGATAATTTAGATTTGATCTCTTTATGAATATTTCATGAATTTGCGGAATCTAAATATATTATCCTTTATAGGCATGAGCTAGGATTTAGGGTAAAGTAGCCTCCAAAAATCCTAATTGGAATCAAATACATCGCGTACAGTCCCAGCTAAACTTGAACACGTCTTGAAAAGTCCCAAAATTCTCAATATGTACTGGTCCATTGACCAAATTATATTAAGTATTCATATGCACTTTTTTGGTATACTCCTCTTTGTTTCTAATTTCTCTCATTAAAGATTTATGATCGCTTTGTTATATCGATCTAATACCAACCTCATTAAATCCTTATATGTTATTCCTTAAATTTTTCTCTATTTACCTTGTGTATATGTATACTTATGTGCTAGTTAACCATATGTATTATTCTGTAACACTCTTTCTAACATTTTTTTTCCAATTATTCCTCTTCCTTTTGTGTCCCCAAAATCATTATACGTGTGTCAAAGCACAAGAAAGCATTTAACCAATATTGTAGGGGCACTACTACATATGTATGTCTAAAGTCTACAAGTGCTTTTTTTTTTGTTTTTTTTTGGGGCCTATACTCAATGAACTGGAAATCATGAAGGGACACGTTGTAGGTCGCAAATGGAGTAGACTTTAGAATTTGGTTAAAAGTAGGCATGTGCAAATATGGAAAATAAATCATATGTACAACTCTGGAAAAGTTACCAAAGCATGTTATCACTGATCGTCGAAAATCATTCACTAGTTCAGATCGAGTAATACAATTCAAAAGTCATTCAACTATGAATAATTATCGAGATAATATCTCAAATTGTCTCTCAATTATGAATCACTTTTCAGAAAGTCACTTAACTATGAGTAATTTTTTCATAAAGTCACTCAACTTTGTTCTATAACTCAAAAGTCACTCAACTATGTGTAGTTAGTTATCTTAGAAAGTTATTCAACTATGAATAGTTATCTTAAAAAGTCACTCAACTATTGATATTTCACATAGAACGTCACCCAATTAATTTAAATAATTTTTTCATTAAATGTTGTTGATATGAAATTTTTATTTAAGCTAATTTTTTAAGAAATAAAAAAGTACCCATTGTAATTATTTTATTGACCGTCCCATTAAAATTAAGTAATATATATAATACATCAAAATTTAATACTATAGTTAGTAAATCAAAGTTATATCTAAAGTAACCAATATAAATTATAAATACAAAAACAAACAACTCAATTACGTATTTTATATAAGAAAATTAGCTTATAATTAGGTAATTAGTTAATTATGTCAACGTTTGAACAATAGTGAGACAATAACAAATATTTCAATGTTTCTTAATTATATGAAAAAAAAACTAGAGTAGCAAATCATGTTGTCATATTTAAGTGATTGCTTTAAATATTACCATACAACTTTAAAGTGTCGGGTGCGCACCCAAAATTGAAGGACATAAATATCAATTGACACTAAGTTAAATGACATATTTATATATTAAAATACTTAATTACTCATACCCCACAGCCACATCAATAACATTAATTCATTATGATTGAGTAAAAATATTGAGGTTAAGTTACACATTAGGGGTTGTTTGGTAATTAGTTAGAGTTATGCAAATATTAATAAAAAAATAAAGGAAATGATTATGAGGAAATCTATGTTATTATTTTATACAGGGTTGTTTGGTGTGAAGGATAACATCAAATAATCATGTGATTAAATTATAGTGTCACTTAATTTGTTGTTTGTTGGCAAGTTCAGATAACTTGTCTCGGGATTAAGAAATAGTACCGGGATAAGTTAGTCCTCCCCTTGGATGATATAGTAATTCCAAGATAACTTATCCCGGAATAAAATAGGTAAATGACAAAGTATCCATTTAAACCTTTTTTTTACTTTTTACATTCATAAAGAGTACTTTTATAAACAAATGATTTATTCTTAAAATTTATGCAATGCATACTATTTTAAATACAACAAATCAAACTTTCAATAAAAAATAATCTCAAATAACCTCCCGAAAACTATTAGTACAAGATAACATGAGAAGTTGTGATTGGAGCCATTATTTGAAAGATGGTCTACCTGTTGATAGGGAAGAGGTAAGACCATTCGTCATTGATAAGTTTCCTGTCAAAGTCTCTTACTAATCTTGTGCTTATCTTTGAGTTCGGAGTTAAAAGGATAAAAAAAATTGAGTAAAGTTCTCAAAAGAATAACAAAAATTGAGGATTAAACTAAAAGGGTTATATTGGATGAAATGATAGATATCGTTAAATCATTGGTTGGAAGGAGCATGCTGGCATTTCTTTATAAGGAGCATGCTAACATGTCTTGTAAGGCGCACACTAACATGCGCCTTGTAAGATGCATGTTGACATGAGTCTTACATATCTCATTCGTTTTAAATCAATTTTTCACATATAATATATCCACGGAAAGCTATGAATTGAACGAGTAGATCCTAAAAATACAAGTTTCAAGCCAAAGTTTTGAAAAAACAATTCTAAAAACAAAACAAAACAAAATAGAAGTAATTTTAATAGATTAAGTATGCTTCCTTCTTAGATTACACCATCCACAATATAATTCTTGATGATAGCGGAATTGAAGGAGATTCTTTTGATCGATTTTCGCCCAAAAAGATATACTAATAGCAGCCCTCAGTCCTCCTAGGATATGGTTCGGGGCATAGCAAAATGAATTAATGTGAATTCGTGTAAGCTTCGTTATCCAATCATTTTTTCATACTCCTCATAGGTCAGTCATGATACCACAAAGATTGTCGTCGCTGTAGATGAGGGCAGATTCCAATTTGCTCCATTATCTTCTCTTTTGTTAGCGACTATTGCTCGAGACCTATCCTTATGCGAGCGACTTTCCAGACTATCAAAAATTTCAAAGACTATTAAATTGTGTCCAATTCAGAAATTGATTCTATACATAAAACTCCAATGTAGGCTCCGGACATCAGATGGGAAATCAAAAAAAAAAAACCTCTAATATTACTAATATCATAAATTGTTATGTATTAGTTATATATTTGATAATTTAAATTTTAATATACTATACTAAATAATGTATTAAATAATATCTAAGCAATATGTGTATATTATTTTTTCTAATACATCCTATCAAACAATCTCACATAATTTATACCTATTAATTATTCAAGAGAAGAAATACGAAATACAAGTCTTGTCTCTGTTAATTTCAGAAATAAGAAAAAAAACAGATGCAAAGCCAATGGGAACACGAAACGTATTTACTATCAGGTGTTGTTGAAGAATTTGCTGCATCTGTTCTTCAAATCTTCAACATTTGTTTTTTCTCCATATGTTGTCTATGAAATATTGAAAAATTACTAGAGAAGGACACTAAACTAGTGATATTATTTTACCATGCTCAAGTAATAAAATTACTGTCATGATAAAAAAAAAATATGTGAAAGACACATATTATGTCATTATTGATTCGAAGTAAATATAGACACAGCAATAAAAATAACTTTTAGCATCATTAAAATACAGACATTAATAAAGATGTTAAAATATTTATCGGCATTAGTTAATTGTTATTAAAACTAATGTTGCTATACGTTTTAGCGAAATTTATAAAGAGTGCTAAAATATAACAGTCACTAATAATCATCTCTAAAAAAAATATAATTAGCTATAAATAAACTATTGTCGTTAATAAATTACTGTTAAAAATCATTTTTGATGCGACGAGAATATATATGTATTTTCCAAGAACTAGTTTCCAAAAAAAGTTTAGTCCTCGAGGATATAATGAAACAATCAAGGACAATTTAGTCCTCGGTGCATTTTGTTAACGTTCCGGCACCATCATGGGCATGAGTGACAAAACGGATCAAATTTTTAGTTATTCGTTTGATTCAATTCATTTTAAAAAGATTGGTAATTCATTCATTTAAAAGTGGATTAGATAGATCAATTTACATTATTCAGCATAAAATATGTATAATTTATGGGTATTCATTAAGTGCACTCTCCTTAATGTATCTAATGGTGTAGAAATCTCTAAAAAAAATACATTTATTAATGGTGTGTTTGGTATGAAAAAAATATTTTCATTTTTCACATGTTTGATAGCTTAGATATTTTAAGAAATATTTTTAAAATAGACTTATAATCCTCTAAATTAAGAAAAAGGACTTGCATACATAAATTGAGGAAAAATTTCAGAACTTACATAAATGAAGAAAATATTTTTCAAAACTTTCATTAAACTTTACCACCCGAAATGGGTAGGGTCCGACTCCCGAATTTTGACCTCACAACTTCGACTCAAGTTTCCTCATTTTCCAGAAAAATACTTTCTCCCATACCAAATACAAAAAAGAAGACAAAATCTTGTTATTTGGAAGAATTTCTTTTTTACATATAGATAGAGTCAAATATTATATCCATTTTCGCATGACTCATTTTTTATCGATCAATATCTGACTCGACCAACCCGTTTATCACCCCTAATCATGGGAATCCCACCCTCCAACAACATCATAAACTAAATAATATATTAAGTATAATTTCATAAGTTGAGTCTAAAGAGGATAAAATATATACATAGACCTAATTATCTATCCTGGGAGACAATGAAGTTGTTTTCGATAGACTCTCCACTTAAGTGAAATATTTTATACGTTATAGTTGCTTAAGTAGAAGTATTATATCGTTACGATTTTATTGTACTTCTTTTTAATTGATCTCTTAAATTATATATATATATAATTTACCCGCGCTTCACGCGGGCATAAATAATCTTTCTAAGCTTTTGAACAACCTTTCCAATAATCGACTGTTATAAGAAAAAAAAAGAGTAAGTTTTAGTTGGTTTTAAGAACATTTCAACAGAAATTAAATGATTTGACATAATCACATATTTCAAGAATTATAAATATATAATGAATGATTAAAAATATCTTGATATCTAATCATTTTTATCTTTTACATAATTTATCATAATATATGATTGATGATATAATTGTCTTGTTAAAATTGAGTGATATTTTTATGTAGCGATGAAGCATCACTTTTTCTATTTTTTTATATATGAAAAATATAGAATCTGATAATTTTATGGTTAGAATAACTCCTTGTTAAAAAAAATTTATGTGAAAGTTTTAGATAATCAACATTATTTATAAATAAGTTAAGACTGTTAAAAAATATACACCACAACAATATAAATAATTTTTTTAGAGACAATCTACTTGTCTGAGGTCAAACGTTCACCACATTTCGTTATTGGTACTTTGTTCCTCTAACAAAATTTATAGAAGGAGAAAAATAAATTTGAATAACAGGAAAATAATATTGTTGACCCTTTTAGAAATTCATTCTTCATTAAATTGCTGCTCTGAAAGCCCTTCTAGATGCTTCATCAATGCAACTTTACGACTTTTTCATAAATATGTATGTATAATTGTTGCATTATGAAAGTACAAGTAGATTAAAATGTTGGATTCTAAACTTATGTTAAAGAAATATTTTTGAACATGAAAAAATTAAAAATGAGTCTATCCTAGATAATCAAACGCTCAGCAATGACTTGGGACATGAAGGACAACAAATCTATGTTAATAGACATATTTTTTGTAGCGTAAGTTATTACTTTTATTCAAAGTAAGTTTTGTTTCACACAAAAAATATTTAGAAGAGCCGAATGAGAAGGAAAAAAAAACATTAAAAGGACAAAAGTTTTGTCCAAGAGAGATCATATACATACCAAACGAAAAATAGTCAATACAGGAGACAACAAAATAGCAAGAAAAAGCATACATTAAAGGGAGTTAACTATGAGATATCCAATGATGATAACAAATCATTCTAACCAAAAAAAATTCTTATGTTTTGAAATAACATACCTCAAAAAGTTGACTAACACTTCAATCAATTTTCAATCCTTAAAGTACTCATAATATCCATTGATAAAATTTAGTAAAAATAGATAACAACAATATAAAAATTAATAAATATGGGCATGCAAAGTTATTAACTCTCCAAAAACAAAAATCTCATCCTTGTATGTGAAGGAATGATGTTGATGAAGAAATTAGAGATTTGTAAGGGGTTTTTTTATTGTACCTTCAACAATTCCAGTAGAGAAAACTTGTCTGAATACTCAATTAACGTTTGTTATTTAATTTGTACTAACAAATACTTATAACAATAACTTTGTAGAAACATAAACAACAAAGTTTAAAGCATCTACTCAAAAACAACAATTAATAATATAAGCATAAATTAATGAAAGTATAAAACATACCAGGATCTGTAACAATAGAATGAAACAGAATGGAAAAATCGAGCTCACTGAATGCACAGTGTCCCCTTAAGGAAATTATTCTCCTCTAGTACCCGAGGTTTAAAGGAATAGATCCCCTCAGAATAGAAAGATTATATTCACCAGTGTATTGATGCAAAAACAATGGTGTCGATGAACCACTCAACAGGAGCAGAGTACACAAATACGTATAACAATAACGTTTGTTATTTAACAACAACATTTGTTATTCCAGTAGAGAAAACTTGGCATGAATACTCAATTAACGTTTGTTATTTAATTTGTACTAACAAATACTTATAACAATAACTTTGTAGAAACATAAACAACAAAGTTTAAAGCATATACTCAAAAACAACAATTAATAATATAAGCATAAATTAATGACTGTAAAAAACATACCAGGATCTGTAACAATAGAATGAAACAGAATGGAAAAATCGAGTTCACTGAATGCACAGTGTCCTCTTAAGGAAATTATTCCCCTCTAATACCAGAGGTTTAAAGGAATAGATCCTCTCAGGATAGAAGGATTCTATTCACCAGTGTATTGATACAAAAACAATGGTGTTAGTGAGCCACTCAATAGGAGCAAAGTACACAAATATTTAATTGTCCACAAGAAGAAGAAGTAGTTCAGAATTTTCGTTGTTTTAAAATGAGAGGGAATTCCTCTATTTATAGACATCGAATGATAGTGTAAACAAATTCTTATTGTACCTTATCGGAAAGGTCACAACTCTTTGAAAAAGTTACAACCCTTAGAAAATGTCATATTCTTTTATAAAAGTCACAATTTTTCATAAAAGTCACAACTCTTTATAAAACTCACAACTTTTCATAAAAGTCAAAACTTTTCATGAATGGAGAAGGCTAGTTTTGAAAATAAAATAAATTAAAAAGGAATCTTGATTTGTGGTAGCGCCACGTAAGCGGGCCTAGAGTTCTCTTTTATATATATATTGTGCGTGGGGGAATGTACCAAAATATTTTTAATCTTTTGATCTTAAACATACCTCCTATGAAAAGTTAGAATACGTTAAGAAGTTGCCAAAAAAAATACTTTTTGAAAATGAATTTAAAAAATATGATAAATAAATTGAAACAAAGGAACGAATATATCATATTATTGGTGGGAAGAAGACAAGAGAATCTTATGAATCCCAACATACTTGGCTTGGATAGATTTCCAAAATCTTGAATTGATTCAAACATATTTTAAAGGGAAAAGGGTCAAAAATGCCCTTAGACTATGTGAAAGGAACATAAATGCCCTCCGTTTACTGTTTGGCTCAAAAATGTCCTTACCATCAATACTTCGGTTCAAAAATGCCCTTAAACTATGCAAAAGGAACAAAAATGCCCTCCGTTTGTAGTTTGCTCCAAAAATGCCCTTGCCGTCAATACTTTTGTCCAAATATGCCATTTTTGTTATTTAATGAGTCAAAAATGCTTATTTTCCAAATAAATATATTATTTATTTTCTTTTTAACACATTCTTTTAAATTAGTAAATGTTTATCTTACTTCAATTCAGAAAAAAAAATAAAAAATGAAAATATTTCTTCTTTTATTATCATTATTTTTTATCGTTATATAAATATAAATTATGATGGATATACTATGATCGTATATATATGTGACATATATTATCTGTCGAAAAAGTACATGAAGTTATTCTATTTTAATTGATAAAATGAGATTAAGAAGAAAAAAAATATTTCCAACATTTTTATTTTGTTAAAGTGATTTCAGAAGAAAGAAAACAAGAATAGTGTTCTTTAATAATATTTTAATTAGGAAGAATTTGTATTTAAAAAGAAAAAAGAATATACTTATTCAGAAAATGGCATTTTTAACCCATTTTGTAACTATAGGGGCATTTCTGGACCAAAGTATTGACTGCAAGGGTATTTTTGAGCCAAAGTATTGACGGTAAGGACATTTTTTAGGCAAATTATAAACGAAGGGCATTTTTGTTCCTTTCACATAGTTTAAGGGGATTTTTTTACCCTTTTCCCTATTTTAAATGGATCTCTCTATGTTATGTCTGATCACTAGCTAGTGATTAGGCCAACGTTGAACACACAAGAGAAAATAAGAAGAAAATAAAATACCAATTCTAATTTAATCTTTAAATTATCTTTTTCAACACATGTTTGATATGGGATACATTTAATTTGTTGTAGAGTAGCGTATAAGGGAAGGTCAATTTTCTTTTCTTGAGTATATTTATTATTATAGAGAATAGCAGAAGAAAAGTTAATTGGGGAATCTTCTGTTAACCCAAGATTGTTAACTCAATCGAAAGACTCAACTAAAGAAGAGGAAACTATAAAGTAGAAGGAAGAATTTGGAAAGAACTTTGTAATAGAGGAAGACTCTTTGATTTGAGTTGTTCTTGCGTTGGTTACAAATGACTAAAGCTACCTCTATTTATATTTGTATGGGGATAGTTCTAGATATTTAAAAAATCTAGAATATTCTATCATTAACTACAAATATTTAACTCTCTAGATTAATATCTATATATTTTTTAGATAGAACTAAAAGAAAATTCTAATAACTTTATCTTTTGTCCTAAAATATTTAGATATTTCTTTAAAATAAATACTCAAGATATTACATTAGACTATTTTAGAAATTATACACTATACTACAAAAATCTATAATATTTCAAAAAATCAACTTTATCTCTTTCACAATTATTATCAAGAAAAATTGAAAAACATGCGCATAATTTTCGTGTGTGTATAAAAGTCAACCAAAAAGTAAAGCTCAAACTTTTGTTTTTATAGTTCGTCTGGAAAGTGGAACAGTACAATACTATATTGAAATGGGATAAACATATACCTTGTATATAGAAGTTGAAATATTTTTTAAAAATAAACTTAAGTTTTTTTTTTTGGGGTGGGGGGTTTGT